>JACCGJ010005102.1:0-124115 GCA_013407085.1 Atriophallophorus winterbourni | reverse complement strand
TTTTATGGTTGAAAAAGCAATTACTTTACAATAACCATGCAGTTGAACTATAGGTACAAGTGTAAATGTGTGTAGAAAATTTTTAAAATCAAAATAATTCTTGTAACGATAGATTATAAGTAGTTCGAGGCATAAATTGGATTGTCTCTCAGGAAATCGTCTAGTTTTAATTTAAATATAGAAAAAGTGTTTGAGCTTCCCAAATTGGCTGGCAGGGAATTCCAAGCGAAACAAATACGCACAGAATAAAAATACCCGCGGCAGTTCTGATTGGAATGGGGTATTTCCAACTTGCAGTTGTGACCGCGGTTGTTGCTGGATGTTCGTCGATGAAATAGTATATCCAAAGGGTGGGAAACACTGTTAAGGATTTTGAATGTGAGGAGGAGGTCGGCTCGCAGTCTCCTTTGTACAATTGTCGTCAGCTTCAGTTTACTTAGTCGGCAGCGAATGGTTGGTTTTCGGGCCCAATGACCAACTTTGAGGCTCTGTGATATATGCGATCCAATAGTAAAATGTCTTTTTGAAGCCATGGGGTCCAGGCTTGTGAAGCGTAATCAGTAAGCGGGTGTATGTACGTGTTCATCATCAGAGAAAAACAGCTCTGGGAAAAACGTCCAAATATCCGCCTAAACACACCGAGCATCCGAGACGCGCGTTTGTAAACGACTTCGCATTGTAGACCATTTTTCAGGCTACCGCAAATCCAGACACCCAGGTCTTTTTCTTGTTTGGTGTACTCCAGGATATTGTTGCCAAGCTTGTATGAATGAGAAAAGCTTAGCACACGACCGATGTGCATGATTTGAGACTTCTGCATGTTTAGCGGTAGGTTATTTTCAGATAACCAAATTTTCACAGCATCCAAGTCACTTTGAAGCACACTGCAATCCTCGGCAGTGCTGATTTTTTCCATATTTTTATGTCATCTGCGAACAGAACCATCTTACTGCCGCGTGGTGTTGGCAGGTCATTCATATAGATCAGAAACAGTATCGGTCCAAGCACGGATCCCTGTGGAACACCGCTAGTGACGTCGATTTGCTTCGATAGTATACCGTCAACTCGAACCCGTATGTGCCTTTTGCTGAGATAGTCTCGCAACAGGTCATACAGTCCTCCAGCAATACCGTGTTTCTTTAGCTTGTTCATATCAGTCTAGGCATGGGCAACCTGACAGTATCTTAGCCCACGTGCAGTCTCTGATTGTGCGGCCCTTTGCTTGGATCAGGCTTGTGCTTTCATACCATACCATAATGGAAAGAAATGTATATGCACTCGGTTATAACAATTTTGGGTGACGTTTCACTTCGGACACAGAAACTTCGTCTGCCCAAAGGTGATAATCAAGACACGGAACATGACTAACTAGCATTGTTGTGATACGCTTAACCAGATGGCCTCCTTCATCTGTCGCTCAGCTCCTGGCTACCAGTTCTAGAACAACTCCTGCAGAACGTTTGAAGAATACGTACAACACATCTGGGATTGTACATTCTCATTACAATTTCTAAATAGATGGCGTGTGTCAACAGATCATCACTATGCGATACTTTTGTCTTACATATCAGTAACACTGTGCTACCTCGACTGACTGAGTTGCAATTGAGAACTCACTGCTTCTCGTTCCGGTTTTCCAGGCGTAGGGATAATAGTAAATGTCTAGTAGGCTCAGTGTGTGTCGTTTGACTCTGGACTTTAACGTGCTGATTTGCGGAATGGATGCGTGGGATATTGCAGGATATTTTTGCTCGTTTTGAAGTGCCCTTGCACTGTTCTGCAATACTCCTGTACACAGCACAAATGACCCGTACTAAGTCAGTTGCCTGTGAAAGCAGGCCACAATTTCACCCCCACTGTTCTTTTCTCAAATATCTGTCCAGACCTGGCAGTATCTTCACCCACTTGTGGTATATGACTGTTCATTCACATTACCCTGCGCTAGGTTTTTTGGTAGATGTAGGTATCGCCTCTTTGACTTTTCTGGCACTTTGCCTTTCTGGGGGTTCGCGCATTTTCAATGTTTCTTGCTCGCGCAGCGCTTTTCGTTGCTTCAATCAAACGTTTATATCCAGTACACTGTGTCATTAATCGTTTTCGCTTCATCTTCTCATCAAAGGTTTCATTTTTACGTTTCACAGGAGTGGCTATCAGTCTGCTGCTGCACAATTTGACCCCGAGGAACTCAAGAACGTTCGCCTCGACAATCGCGTAGCATTGGTCACCGGCGCGAACTCCGGCATCGGTTTCGTTTGCTCCAAAGCTTTGGCGCAACGTGGCGCAGAGGTCCATCTTGTGTGTCGTGATGCAGGTCGCGCGCGAGCTGCCCTGGAACAAATCCAGACAGAAACTGGCGGTGATTTGACGCGGGTAAGTGAGCGGTTCCGCCTTTCTTGTGTTGCCACTAATTCATCGTCATCAGAGCCGTCATTTTAATTTTAATCTGCCTTTCCAAAGACGTATGGTAAGAAAGCACAAGCCTGATCCAGGCAAAGTGCAGCACAGTCAGAGGCTGCACGTAGGCTAAGATACTGTCAGGTTGCCCAGGCCTAGACAGATATGAGGGGGGAATAGAAATAGGAATTGTAGTGAGACTCCAAAGACGTCCCCAAACCGCAGCACAGTCCTCGCCGTTGGATGTACATGAAAAACGGTGGTATTCCGTTGCATCGCATCTGAAAGGCAGGGCTAGAACTCCCAAAATTATCCTAAGGCCCAAATGTTCGAACGCTTCCAAAGATCTTATTTCCTGTGGCTTCAGCGGCCACGTCTCTGATTTATAAAGTAGTACAAAACAAGTCGCTGAATGATGTTTAATGTTAGTTTTATGCTCAACCACGGAGTACAACTTCACACTGTGATTTCCACTCAAGCAACCTAGTAACAAAGAGCGTGCTGTTCTCTGACAAACCCATCGTCAAACAAGTTGTCCCTCTTCATAACGCCTCCTCCCCTCCCCCATTGCAAATAAACATGACGTTATCCCTCAAACATCCACGAAAACTCTTTTTCAAACGCTAGACCCTTCTTCCACCTTTCCTTTCAGAGTATATTCGTGCATCAACTCGATTTGTCCAAGCCCAAGAACGTCGGGGAATTCGGCAAGTACTTCGCCGAGCACTTTGCTAAACTCGACATATTGGTATGGTGTCTTTCCGCTTCTTGCTTTCCGCGTGAGACTGCTCTCGAAACCCTACCCAATCATTTTTGTCACATTCGTTACAGATCAATAGCGCGGGTTGCATGATCAACACGCTGACCGTAAACGAGAACAACATAGAGACCAATTTCGCCATCAACACTCTGGGCACGTACATTTTGACCGAGTGTTTAATCCCATGCTTGAAAAAGTCGGATGATGTGAGTCCGTGCTAACCATTTTGGTGTTTCTTGAGCGACATTTTTTGGAATGAATTTTGCGGGTATTCTAGTGCTCTGCTCGCATTTCAAACGCACCCTCACTGCAGGTCACGGATGTGCAATTGTGCAGCGCTTCAGTGTTGTGCAGCTAACACCGTGCTAAATTGATTTGCCACCGGTAGTAAGTTACATGCGAAAATTTACTGGAATATTGTTGCCATTGTTATTCTCTTATCCTATATCTTTTTGGGCCTGGGCAACGTGACACTAACTTCGCTCACGTGCGGCACTTTGCCTGGATCAGGCTTGTGCTTTCATACATACTGCTGAAATGCGATTCATATAGAAGTAGATCTGTCGGAAATTCGACCTATTTCCATTCTGTAGACGTGGCTAAACCCCACAGCGGCGCTTGATTAGTTAGTAGGGGTAAACATGCTGGTAGCCCAGATTTGAAGAACTTCAACATAAGTCACTCTGCATCCACGATATGTTCAAGATACGAAGATGCTTCGTAGAGGAAAGTAGTCAGGCTTCCGATGTGTCTGAGTGGAGGGTACATGTTTCACTGCCGGCAGTAAAGCATTAGTAGCACGCGCTGTATTATTTACAGTCAGCTGCGGGTTACCCCAACACGAGAGTTCAATCGGGATAAAACGAAAGCTGCTCTGCCAATTCGCTTATCAACCTCAGTGTCTAGAGTGAGGTTATCCGCAATTTTTGCACCAAGATATGTGAAATGATTTACTGATTCAAGCTGACAGTTTCCCAATGTAATGATGGGAGGCGATACAGTCCTTTGGTCTTACTCATGCTGATTGTTAGCCCAAAGTCTTTGCATGCCGACGAAAAACAGTCTATTAGCGACTGGAGGTTCTCTTGGGAGTGATCAAACAGCAGGTCATGGATTAGCACATTTCGTGCCTTGGTTTGTGCTCTAAACCAGTTCAAACAAAAACAAACCACAAAATCGCATGCAGTGAAACTACAAAAACAAGCTGCTTTTTGCGCATTTGCTTTTGCATCTTCCGCTTGCCTGCTTTCCCTTTTTTTACGCGCTTGCTTATCTTTTTTTCTTGCCTCATATTGCTTGGCACTTTGTCTGGCTCCAGGCTGGTGCTCCATCATGATGATGATTCCATCTTGTGCTGTGTTTGTCATCGATAACCAATCTAGTCAGGAGTGATAACATGTATCTTGCCTCGCTTGTCGTCGTATCGCTGTTTCAAAGATTGTAAAATAAGCTTGATGATCTATTTCACCTGGGACCACAAAATCAGGTTCAAACCTCAGTGTAACTGAAATGAAACGCCATGCTGTTTGAGTGGCCTTGTGCGCTTGTCTGCTGAATTATCGAGGAATGTTTATAACGCGCGTCAGGAACGTCACAAGGAGGCTGACTTTTTGATCTCACGTGATCGTTGTTTTCATACTTCAGAGGTCTCAGCACCGTCTGTATCCACTATATTGTTGTAGTTACTGTTAGTTCACATTTTAACCCCTCACTTTTCCCATGATAATCATATGTTAGTTAATCATCGAAATGCGGTAGTGGTGTGCATCCGTTGATCCTGGCCAACGCAGTCATGTGACAAATCGATTTTTCAATCGATCTGCCTGATTCCAGTGCTGAACTGAGTTTTGTCGGAAGAGAATTCTTTCGCTCACATAATAGCATTTATTGTGAACCAGTTAAGTGCAACTGATGCAAAAGCAGTGCTGATAATTGCGTGGAACCTGAAACGGAAAGTGTATGGTGGCTGAAGTCCCCTTCTTTGTCACTCAGTCCAGACAATGGTTGTTCGACTACCGAGCAAAGGTCCACACTCACTATTCTTAACATTGCTCGCCCTTTTGTTGCTGTTGCATGGTTTTGATTGAAATGGTTAAATATTGGCGTTTACTAATATATTCGTATATCTTGTCAAGCAAAGTGACGACGAAAGCTTGTTATGATGCGCGACAGTGAAAGCCGTTCTAATTGCTCACAAAACTTAATTAAATATATGTCAGATTTGAGGCGTAGACACCTCATCTTAATGGGTATCCGCTTAATCTTATACACGTTCAGCATTTTTAGGTCCAGCCTTCCGCATCATTTTATAATTATGTCGTGTCATGTTTGTATGACAGTTGAGCATTCGGTACTTGCTACCGCTACCCATGATGATGGCCGTTGCACAAACTAAGTGAGAAAGTAAAGAAGCAATCTTAATTGCGTCGACCGAATGCTCTGTCATTTCCTGTTCAAACTGGAATCTCACTGCCTTACATACATACACATACATACATACATGCATGCATACATACATACACACACATGCATACATACGTACATACATACATACATGCATACACACATGCATGCATACATACACGCATACATACATACGTACGTACGTACGTACATACATGCATACATACATACGTACGTACGTACATACATACATACATACATACATACATACACACACATGCATACATACATAAGTACGGACGTACGTACACATACATACACGCACACATGTTGTTGGCCTCCTTCGGTCGATGTCGACCATGGATGTACATCACAATCGCATGATGTTTTCATGTTTTACAGCTTTTTGAATGACTAAACAGTCCGATTCGGGAGGAACAATCTCTCCCGCAGCGCTTACAACGATAGTCAGAACTCTGTTGTAGGGCTTCAGTTGCACGCCGGCGGCGTGATCTGCGGTCTGCAGCCAAGAGGCGTGTCTGCTCCTCCCCAGCTTGCAGGCGACGCTTTACACAATGCCTCCAATGTGAGCGGTCAAGAGCAAGTTCTTTCAAACTCGCTGGGTCAATGCCAAGAGCTTTCATATCTCTTTTACAAACGTCTTTGCACCGCAAGTGCGGTCTGCCCAATGGTCTACTTCCTAATTGCAACCCACCATAGTGTAGATCTTTCGGAATACGCATACATACATTCTGTGACAGCCATGTTTTTACTCCCTCGCTCAGCCACGTGTAATTACGATCAGCTCTGGTGGCATGTTGGTCCAACGTTTGGACGCCGATGACCCGATGCTTGAGTTTCAACGCACCGGTGCCTTCGATGGGACCATGGTCTACGCACAGAACAAACGTCAACAAGTGGTGCTGACCGAGATCTGGGCGAAGGCTCATCCGTCAATTCGATTCTTCTCCATGCATCCGGGCTGGGCGGATACGCCGGTGAGTGATGGTTACAACATCTTATTCATAGAATTTTGCTACTTTGAATCTCCGCAAGCTATTTCACCCATTGACTGTGGTTTCGCAGTGTCCTAACCGATTGCCTACTTAGACTCGGTCTGAACCATTTTACGACGCGAGTTTTATCCAAAGTACAAGATCTGTTGATAGGCATGAAAGCACAAGCCTGATCCAGGCAAAGTGCCGCACAGTCATAGACTGCACGTGGGCTACAATACTGTCAGGTTGCCCAGGCCTAGACAGATAGGAGAAACGATACAGAGAATAGAGATGGTAGTGAAACTCCAGCGTGTTTCAGCATGCAGCTCTCACTACCTCTGGCCAATCAATTTAGCACGGTGTTAACCGCACAACACATAAGTTATGAACGATTGTACATCCGTGCACCCCTGTTGATAGAGCTGCAAGTGGCCTGTTTGATTTCACCAGTGGTTCCAACCTCTAGACTGTTAGGCCCCATATGGCCGCTGCCTATCATCAATGCGGTACATTCGATAGAATTTTATCTACTTAACAGAATGCTAGGTTGCCGTGAATACGTTTAAGTTGGTATCCATTGTACACTTGGATATCGCGAGGAATATGATCTGAGCACATTTTCTCGAATGTGTTGCTTGAAATGCGTCCGTATAAGCGCTATTCCACTGCGAAATTCACTGCGTGAGATCGTTGTCGTATTGAAACACGTGTGAACCCTCTGCTTGACAGTGTCGCTTCAGATAATTGACTCCACAGCTTTCCATCAACACTGTCGCTACGGATGTGCAATTGTGCAGCATTTCTGTACTGTGCGGCTAACATCGTGCTAAATCGATTGGCCACCGGTAATGAGCTGCATTCTGAAACAGGCTGGAGTCTCACTACCATTCTATTTCCCTCTTCATGTCTGTCTAGGCCTGGGCAACCTGACAGTATCTTAGCCCACGTGCAGTCTCTGACTGTGCGGCACTTTGCCTGGATCAGGTTTGTGCTTTCATACCATACGCCTTCACCCATCCACCCCCACCCTCTCTCTTTTCACAGGCTGTGCTCTCATCTATGCCAAACTTCCACGCTCGTATGCAAGGTCGTTTACGCACACCAGAAGAGGGAGCTGACACGGCAGTTTGGTTAGCCTTGACGCCAAACATCAAGGAGTACGAAAATGGCGCGTTTTTTCAAGGTCAGTCAGTTGAGTGGTTTTCAGTGGATTGTGACAGTGTTTTTTGTCGTTCTTGTTTGGTGTCTTTGCAAGCATTTCCTTGACGGGTTTGCTTAGCCTTTTTGCGTACGTATGTGGTGGATACCGTATGGTGTAACACCATGTTGTTACTGTGTGTTCCCCATTTGACGTTGGATACGGTATCGTAATTATTATCATGGCAGCATTACACGGGTAGTATGTGCTCTCTGTGCTTGACTGCTATGCAGTCCGGGCATCATAAAATCCCAACTAGATGAGAAAGCCATACGTCAGCACAGACATACTAGGGTGAGGTGTCCACACCTGATATCAAACATGTATTCACTCAAGTGTTTTGGACAGGCATGCATCGTCATCATCACCACAATCACCAAAAGCAGTATTACTTCGATCACACGTATTTGTGGTTTGATGTCAGACAATCACAAAGCAATGGGGAAGGTACGCAGCAAGCTTTACATGTCTTTGATCATAAAACACAAATGATCTGGACTGAGGTACCACATACAAACGGCATTCACGTTGTGATACTCAGTAAACCGACATGAGCAAGGCGGATGCCATGCGGTTGTCATCGTTATGCGTCCTAAGAGTTCTCCTCGTCACTCCGCTTCGTAAACGCGCTAGCTCACTTACTTTACTTTTGTGCGACTATCTCCTCCGGGAGGATGAGTCGGCTTTAATGAAGATTCTTGGGAATTTGGGTACAAAACGGCGTCCCCAGCACCACCCGACGTTTGTTCGATTCAGCTTCTCTAGCCTTTGTACAACCAAGTGCAACCTGCAAGGCAACACGGAGTTGCCAAAATGAGGTGGTGTGCACCAACTAACCGTCTACCAGACTCTGTTCCAGATGTTTCCTTAGGGTTTTCTCCCGAAGCCGTTCCCGCGATCGGGTATCCCGCAAGGTAGCGGACGTTTCAAATCAGTGTTTTCCTTGACTTAGATAAAATGCCCTCCCAGGCTAATGAGCTCCATCTACCCGAAACAAAATGGTTTTCATGCGCCAGTCACTCGCCTTCGCCTCTTCTTCTGTTGGTAGAAGCAGTTCCGCCTGGCTCGGGGAGCCACTCGTGCAGGTCAGAAGCTGGACTTGGTTGTTAGAGGCTATTTGAGACGCATGCCATATGGGAGCATTTTATAAACAGTGGGAGCTTATCCCCACTGCCACCCCCGGCTATGACAACCTTTGGACTCGCTAGCTCACTCAAACACCCCCAGCCCGCAATAAGTTACCGACAGAAAGACTGCCACCGAACATGATCGCGGGGATTCCGGTTCGCTTGTAAGTGAAGGTTCCCAGGAAGCTGTCGTGTACGTTCTGTTTTTTATGTTATGTTGATTAGCCAGTTCATTTAGCATACATTAACCTTGTGTGTATCTGCATGACTTGCCTGGGTATGGATGTTGTGTCTACCAATGATAGTTATGGTGATGTCATCAAGCTTCGCGAAGAACCGTTCTTTGTGGCGAGACCTGCATTGTTTCCCTTGTCTCCACCATCAGATCGGAAGCCCGTCAAGAAACATCTGCCCCTCGCTCGTACTCACTCCTCGCCGGAGGAATATTCTAAATTTTTGTCCCGCATGCAGCAAATCGCGCAGCCTTTCATGACCTAAAACCACGTGCTCGGTCTGCGGCTTGTTTACCTTGCTCTCTCCCCCCTTCTTGGTTTTCAGTCAATCATGCAATCTTGCTGCATTTTTATTCATTTCTCAGGACCAACCAAACACGGACTGTTTAGTTTTGTGGTTTAATTTCGTAATTGTATACCTTATAAACAAATGGCGTAAAATGTTCGTGTTCTCTTTATTGTCCCGGTCTATTTTAATTCTTCGATTTTACTCTTGGGGGGGCGCTATCTCATACGATGCATTGGGTCTGTTTATTTTTTCTTCACACCTTGCTCAACCAAATTGGCTCCTTCTGAGTAGCCACAGCATCATCATCGTCATCATCACGGGCAGCATTATACTTGTATATGAATGATGTATGAAAACACAAGTCTGATCCAGACAAAGTGCCGCACAATCATAGACTGCGCGTGGCCTAGAAAGATGTTGGAAAAATGGAAATAGAAGTTTCAGTGAGACTCCAGCGTGTTTCAGCATGCAGCTCACTACCGGTCGCAATTCAATTTAGCACGGTGTTCGCCGCACAGCACAAAAGTACTGCACGATTGCATATCGGTGTAAGTATTGACTGCTTAACTGCCGTGCAACCATGACGCGATAAAATCCTAAGGAGACGGGAAATGGCGGGATCTTTAAAGCTATTGAACCTGTAGAAGAGACACACAGGGCTAGATGCTTACATCAACCCGGTGTATGGTATGAAAGCACAAGCCTGATCCAGGCAAAGTGCCGCACAGTCAGAGACTGCACGTGGGCTGAGATACTGTCAGGTTGCCCAGGCCTAGACAGATATGAGGGGGGGAATAGAAATAGAAATGGTAGTGAGACTCCAGCGTGTACTCGCATGCAGCTCACTACCGTTGGCCAATCAATTTAGCACGATGTTAGCGCACAGCACAGAAATACTGCACGATTGCACATCGTGCATCCGAACAAACAGAGACACATCACCATGACAGCTTCCTTGTGACTTTTACTACCATGTATCACGTCAAGCGTTTCTTGACGTGTTACTTGCCAACATACAATATCAATCAAACGTTGGAAGATGTTGCTTACAACAAGACTGCCACTGAACTCGATTTTGAGGCCGATCACTGAGAGTAAGAAGCCATTTCGGATTCTGATGTCCCAAACCTAAACTGCCTTCATCTGCTCGAGCCAAGTCAGAATCTGGCCAGCCTTACAACGACGCCATTCCGAGTGGCAAACAAAACCGCATCATGTCTCACGTACTTGGTAAAACCACGTGAACTTTAGTATTATAGACTGCCCTTGAGTTTCAGAAGCAAAACAGTCTACAATCGCGAACTTCTCACTGTTGAGCGCAGTTTCTGTCGTATCTATATCTAGCAACGGAATTTCTCACTCGGCAATTGTAAAGCGCATTCTGAATTTGGAAGGAGGGTGTTACATAGTCCGTACAAAGTCGACTGAAGATGTGTATACAAATCGAACAAGAGAACTACGTCGTCAACATTATCTAAATCGAAAAAATTTCTTCTCACAGCCTATCTCGGTAATAGGCTACATTTTTTGCGTCCTCTGGTTTTTGGTTCATCTCTTGCCCTGCATGCGTGGTTTTATCTATCTTTCACTAGCAGAAGGGAATTCAGACGCCTGCTGGTTTAACCCCAGGCGATGGGCCTTGTTAACTCAGGATTGCAGTCCATTTAGCTCCTCGGTGTTATTGAATAACAGACCACTTGGAAAGCTTTGAGAGGAGTAATCTACAACGAATCCTGATGTACAATTGTTATGCTCGCCTTTACCCTTTCCAAATCCATCCCATACCAGTTCTTTCTGATAAACATCTACTCGTGTTGAAGCTCACTTTAGGTCTAATTTTTTCGCCTATTCAGACTTCGATTCTGTTTTTTTATACTTTTTGTGTTAGGTGCCGTCTCTCGATAATCTTTCAGTGTTTTGGATGTTTGCCAACTCTGGATCTAGCGCTGCTTGGCCCGTGAAACGTGACCACTTCTCAATGAATAGCTCGCGAATGCTTCGCTGTTTAGGGTAATGGGGATGTCGTGTGCCGCTACTTGCTGCGAAACTCGGACAAAATCTGTCGTTTGTTGGTCACCGTACAATTTGGGTCTAAGGACGGAGAAATCTAATCTGACATTTAGTTCAGCACGTGTCACTGTGAGATTTAGAGTGATTGGGCTAGAAATCGTAATTTTTAGTAGAGTATAATGTTGGAAGGGCACCCTCCTAACGAATAAAACAAGTCGGATTACCTGATCGACCCGGTTCGCAACGGATAGAAATTGTTGTTGGGTAAGCCATATTGTACCTTGACAACAAACCCCATTTTCACTCCAAATTGTTATGATGGATGTATCGTTGATGTTGCAGCTGAGACAGTCGTTGCGTTCTATCAATCAATGCGTTGTTCTTAACCCAACAGCCAGGAAAACAGAACAAGACCGGAATGGAACGTTGATCGGGAGTCCAAGGTCCAAACGCCCAGTGTGTGCGTTTCGACCGTTGAGATGGTTTATATTTATATGGAAACAACAGTGTGAACGTGTGAGGGTACATCATAATCGTGGGAATGTGCATATGGGGAACGACGGAGGTTGGTTGTAATGGCCGAGTCAGACAAATTGAATTTAGTGAAGATGTGGGTTTGTTGCCAAGGTATAACATGACTTACCCAATAGCAATTTCTCTCCGTTGCGATTTTGGTCGATCAGGTAATCCGGCTTGTTTTATTCGTTAGGAGGGTGCCCTCCTACGGACTGAGTGTGTGGACAATGGTTACTCCATCCATGCATGCTTTTTAGACATGTCAAAGGCTTTCGACCGCGTCAATCATAGTATTTTAATCCAGAAACTTGAATTGCACGGGATAACAGGAAAACTTCTTGCTTGGCTAGAAAACTATTTACGCGACAGGAGTGCCCAAGTCAGAGTTGACGGCGCCTTATCGAAATCATTTAGAATTACGAGCGGAGTGCCCCAGGGTCGGTCCTCGGACCGATTTTGTTTTTGATCTACGCAAACGACATTCCCGAGCGTGTTAAATGCAAGATTATGTTATTTGCAGACGATATAAAGCTTTGGAGAAGCATACGTACAAATGATGACTGTGAAACTTTGCAGAAGGATCTAAACACATTGCACGATTGGTCTCTGAGAAACAAACTACCCTTCAACTTCCAAAAGTGCAAGGTGTTAAACATTGGAAAGACTGTGAATTACAACTACACACTTGGGTCCCACCAACTAGTCTGGACAACTGAAGAGAAGGATTTGGGTGTTTGGGCCAGTTCAAGTCTGAAGACTTCACTGCAGTGCAAAGCGGCTTACAAAAAGGCGTCACAAGTATTGGCGTTATTGAGACGAATTTTCGGCAGATTCTCCAATCAGTCAGTACCCCGTATCATGAACACCTATCTGAGACCAGCGATGGAGTACGCTGTTCAGGCTTGGTCACCCTGGATTCAGAAAGACATCAACCTTCTGCAGCGAATTTACCACCGAAACACAAAGCTTGTACCCGGACTAGCTGCTAAACCATATGAAAAACGTTTGAGGTGTCTCAATCTTTTCGACTTTCGCTGTCGTCGACTAAGAGGTGGCCTCATACTGATGTACAATATTATGCACGCCCCTAACCATCCCTTGTCCAAACTTTTCGCACGCTCGCCACCCCGTGCCAGTCGGAAACCTGAACTTACGGTGCTTATTCCCACTTCAAGACTGAACTGTCGAAGATATTCGTATGCTGTACGTGTAAGTTTCACATGGAACACCCTCCTCTCCACTGTTACACACTCAGCCAACCTGGATGTTTTTAAAGCTAATTTGGACAAATACTTGAGAGACAACCCCAATTTTGGTACGATTTACACTACATGAGTTTCCCTGTTCTTCTTTTTTTATTGTATATACCTCATAACTCCATCTTATGGTTATTGTTAAGCTAAATGCTTTTTAGACCATTACAACTGAATCCTAACATATAAACCGCTGTTGTTATCAAAAATCTTACCAGCATCGTTATGGAACTTTCGGGGTGATTATCGTCATTGAGTTAGACTGTGCAGTATTTTTCAAACCACCGGGGACCTTGAAGCCGGTGTCTTTAACGCGAACCATTGCATATGTTAGATTTCAACCACTGGATAGTGTATTAGTTCGTTACGGTTATTTTCCCAGTCCCGGTTTACACCTTGCGATGGTGGAGATCTCGGTTCAACTAACTTGGGTGAATCTAAACCTGAGTCGCCAAGTTTAAAGTCGAACGTCCTATCCTGTGTGCCATCGCGTGTGGTTTTTTTCAGATTGACTGGTGATATTCCCACTTTATACTCATAATCTACTGTACGGCAGCGAAACCTGGACCACCCACGTAAGACACGAATGGAAGCTGAATGCTTTCCATTTACGATGCATCAGTCGTATCTTGAACTTATCGTGCATGGACAAAGTGACCAATGCCGAAGTGCTTTCAAAAGCTGGTCTGCAGAGCATGTTCACCTTACTACGACAGCACCGCAAGCGGTGGCATGGCCACGTCTACAAAATGGAAAATGGTCCTATTCCGAAAGATCTACTCTATGACGAGTTGAAATCAGGAAGTCGACCATTTGGCAGACCGCACTTGCGGTACAAAGACGTTTGCAAAAGAGATGTTAAAGCTCATGGCACTTACCCCGCGAGTTGATCGCTCACATTGGAGACATTGTAAAGCATCGTCTGCAAGCAGGGTAGGAGCAGATACAGCTCTTGGCTGCTGAACGCAGATCACGCTGCCGGCGTGAATCTGACGCCCATCGACCGAGATCTGCCTATCGTTGCAAGCGCTGCGGGAGAAATTGTTTCCCCCAAATCGGACTGTTTAGTCACTCGCGAACTGTAGAACATGAGAAAATTCATGCGATTGTGATGTACATCTCTGGTCGACATCGACCGAAGGAGGCCAACAACGAATGTCAAATGACAACCAACTTTTGAAGGGCTGGCAAATGAATCCAGCATTGAAAAATGAAGTCACGCCGGTTCTGTACAGAAAGCTCGTCTTTTGCAGTTACTCGTGCTACAGCTTGATACTATGAGAATTTTTGTTACACTCTGGTTTTGCAGGAAGCGGCAAATAGAGTTTTGTACTCCTTTAACCAGAACAATACGTTTCATTATGATCTAGTCTCGCGCTTTCTACAAGGGGTTGTGCATCACGGTACTATTCTTCCGAAAATGGTTCAGCAGCAAGTTCAAGCCTTTTGTATTGCACTCTCACTTTCGTTATCCGCTTCTTATTCTTCTTGATGTAATTAGGGGTAGCTAATCTCATGTTTGCTTCGTCACTTTTTCTCTCCGAAGCATTGGATTCACCATAAAGAGACAATCAGATCGACTTACAATTGTCCACTAACCTGAGAGGAGTCCAAATATGCCTTGAACTTTACCTCTTATTCCAAGAACACAGCGGCAATGCATTCAATTCGTTAACTATTCGAGTAGACAATGTGAATTGTACTGGAAGCCGAATTAGATGGTGTTTCATCCCACGCTTTATGTTGGACTTCGCCTGATTCCAACTTACTTACTTAATCCCTTGAGTTCCTGGAGGAACATAGGGCCTCGGCAACTTGTCTCCACTTTGGTCTGTCCATAACAGCCAGTTTGATGTCGTTCCAGTTAAGTCCACACTTGCGGATTTCCTCTTCACACGAGCGCTTCCAAGATAGCCTTGGGCGTCCGACCCGTCTCTTCCCGATTGGGTTCCATACCAGAGCATGACGCGTGATGTCATCATAAGGTTTCCGCAAGGTGTGCCCAACCCATCTCCACTTTCTTCTACTGATCTGCTGGGCGATCGGGTCCTCAGCAGCAATCTGCCACAGGTCTTGATTCCTTATCTTTTCTGGCCATTTTACCCCAATAATTCGACGAAGGCAATTATTGTGGAATGATTGCAAGCGGCCAGAAGACTTTGCGTGTGCTTTTATACAAATATTCCTTGCGAATCAAAACGTCACGTGATCAGTACTCACGTGCACGAACTGATCGACTTCTTTAAATTGCATCACAGGTCACACACTGTAGTCCTGGCCATAAAGATGAATAAATAATATTTAGTTGACCACCTTTTTGTTCTCCATGGATAAGCCGACATACGAAATAGACTTGGACAGGTTAATCAATAACCTGAAAGAAAACATTCACACTCCAGGTGTTCGTGTGCCGATTACCGAGTTGGAATGCATCGCGTTGTGTTGTTTGGTGAAACCGATTTTTCAAAGCGAGAACATGTTGCTGCGTATTCAAGCCCCGATCAAAGTATGTGGTGACATTCACGGTCAGTTCTATGACCTTTTGCGATTGTTTGACATTTGTGAATACCCGCCAGACTCACGCTATTTATTCCTCGGCGACTACGTGGACCGTGGCCCCCAATCCGTGGAGACGCTTTGTTTGTTATTCGCTTTCAAGATCAAGTATCCCAAAGGATTTTTTATGCTACGCGGCAATCACGAGAGTGAACTGATCAATAAAGTCTACGGGTTTCGGGAAGAACTAAAAGAACGCTTCGGTAAATCGAAAGTTCACAAGAACTTTGTCTCGGTCTTCAATGTGATGCCGGTTGCAGCTGTGATTGAGAATAGTATTTTCTGCTGCCATGGTGGATTGTCCCCGGAATTGATGCCCGAGATCCATAAACCGTTGGATATTATTATCAATCACATTCAACGTCCAACAGAGATTCCACGACAAGGTTTATTGTGCGATTTAGTTTGGGCTGACCCGGCAGATTATACACAGGCTGGTGATCTACCGGTAGGATGGCTTCCCAGCCCTCGTGGGTGCTCGTACAACTTTGGCGTGGATGTGATCAACACGTTCTTGGACACGTACGAATTGGATCTTGTTGTTCGTGCACACCAAGTGGTTGAAGATGGCTATGAATTTTACTACGAGAATCGATTGATTACGTTGTTTTCTGCTCCCAACTATTGCAACCAGTTTCAAAACTCCGGGGGTGTCTTCGTGGTTCGCAAAGCGGATGAGGTCTTTGGGACTCTTGAGGGAGGTTTTGAAGTTATACGTCCAGATACACGGTATCAATTCCAATTCTATACTAGAAAATATCCAGCAAATACTTCGGAATAGCCGTTTGAGTTGACAGAATGTTAAATCAGTTCGCTGTAAATTATTAAATGCCAAGTATAATTTAGTGCTCTGTCTACTTATTTTATTTAAGTAAGTTAATAAAGGATATGTTTTGTATTTAGGTCCCTGGTATGCTAGTTTTATCACCCAATTTACGTAGCAACATATGAGGAACACTTCAACTGGGTTTCAAGGTCGCTGTCAGCAATAATTTGATTTTTCCATATGTGATCCCATCGGCCTGCTTTGCATATAAAAGCAATCAGACAATCCTGATTTATTTGAGTAAAATTATACAAGACAACATATCGATATGTTCGCCGGTTTATGAAAGCGGTTTGGTTTCATCCAGCGCATAATTTTCACAAGAATAGACCATTGTTTGACACGCAGGACTAATGTCGTCTCAGTATATGCCTCATTATTATTTCTAAACGATTTTTCACTCATCCACGCGCATTTACCGTAGATCGAGGTTACCACGACCTACTTAATTTGCCTGAATTTGTGCATGCGCGTCGTATCAGCATCAGTCTTTGCTCCATTTTATATCTCACGCAATGTGCCGCTCAGTCAGAGAATTACAATAGAAATGCTAGTGAGACCCGTCGATGGCAAATCAATTTAGCTCGGTGCTGGCTGCATTGTACTAGCGTGCACTGGTACATAAGGTTTAACAACAACCTATCTCACTGCCCAGTGGGTGAACAGACATCACGTGTACAGCTTTTTGCTAGCAAAACTGCTCAATGGGCTTCGACAGCGTGTCATAGGAAATCAGACAATCTTTTTATCAACAGAGAAGAAATTAATTTAAAAAAAACGAGAATGAAAAACTCATCACTTACATTAGATTTTGAAACTCAACGGTATTATTTGTCTTTTTGATGAAAGTGGTGTACGAAAAGATTGTTCAGAGGCCCGTGATTTTACTTCAGCGTTCATGTTAGCCAATGGTGTTTTTTCTACTACTTTATTCTCATGTGAGTAGTGTGGTTTGTTGATTTTGTTGAAAGTCGTGCCTAAATCAGACCACCAGTGGGAACACTGTACGGGTGATGCTACAAACTATTAGTATGGTCGCTGGAATCCAAAAATTTCTGTATTTCAAACCATAACCAGAGCTACATGACCCGGGTGGACGCTTTAGCCAAGGGATTTGCGTGAACTAATGGAGAACGACAGCGTTTGTGTGAAAGATTGCTGCATGAAATTGCTTTGTTTTGCATTCAGAAGCTTTAAGGGGCTATAGGAAATACGCTGAAATCTTACATAGCATAGCCATACATTATTTTGTATCAGGGCTCTGCTACCAATATGGTGAGTGCTTGTCTCCTGTATAGATGATATGATTTCGCCTACTGAACAAGGTCCGTCGCAGTTATTTTTCCAACTACTGTTTGTGCCCATGTACCGAATTAATATTGGAGATCTCGATTATGCATATTTCCCTAAATGTGTCCACGCCGCTATTTGCTAGCGGTTCAGGGCTTAGTTTGTAGTTAAACCAATCTTTGAACTGTCAGCCATGTGATACTGAGACAGGGTGCTAACCTTTAGTCGTTATTATTTTCGTGACAACAGTCCCATATGTCGTCATCATCAAAGACAGCATTACACCGGTAGCATGTATCGAATGCTCAACTGCCACACCCACGAACAAGTAAAATCCTAAAAGATGGGCAATAGTGGGGCTTAAATAGCTACGGATGCTATGTAAGAGTAAGCACGAACAAACTGGGATGATATGCCTACAACTCGAACAAAAAATGCATTCAATCAATTTTCTTGATGGAGTAGAGCTACATCAGCATGGCAGTTTCCTTACGGCTTTCACTGCCATGCATCATAACAAGCTTTTATCGTCACTCCGCTTGACAACATACAAGGTTAAGCAAACAGTCCAAGAAGATGCTTGCTGCAATACCGACAATGAACACGGCTTCGGAATTGATGCTGGAGTGTAACTAACCATTGCGATACCTAATCGCGGCGAATCCAGTTTGCAAGACAAGCTGCGCCGACTTTGGAGAGGTTACTAGGAAGGGTTTTAGCTACCTATGCCACGTGATTGTTTGGCCACCACGAGATCGGGATGTGGCTTCGCATAAAGAATCCGTTTCCGAATTCGGTTGCCCGGCATCTGTAAAACGTAACCCAACCAGCGTAACCTATGCAGGTTGATCTGCTTCTCTGCATCAACATTTCTACCGAAGAACATATTTCGAGAACATCGTTGCGTATGCGTTTGTATTATCTAAATAATAGAATTCCGCGGAGATATCGGTTGTCAATTACTCGGAGACGCCGAATGTGGTCTTTATGTAAGTTCCAAGTTTGGAATACAGCCCGAACCGTCGCTTTGTAGACTCTACCCTTGAGTAACAGAGACAGTCCTTTCTGACGCCAGAGGTGACATAGGTTGCGGAATGCTACGGTCGACTAAGAAATTCGTGCCGAGACCTCTTCATCTAAAGATGCAGAATTATTGATATTGGTCGATGATACTTTCCGCAGAACTCAGGGCTGTTTGTACTTTCTGTCAGCTAGTCCTCCAATACCCAAGAGCCCAGTGTTAACCCAGGTTATCAATCCGAATGCTGTCGGTCGTGTGGTACTAATTACGTCGAGTATTTCATAAAATGATGAAACTTTTTTGTTATAATAAATCTTTTTTATTTCCATCAACAACACAATACAATCTAACTCAAATCACTCGGCTAGAGCGCGGTGACTGTTTGTTTGGAATAATCCGTTTTACGTGTGGATTTGCTTGGCTGCCGGAGTTGACTGAACACGGATCCACTTGTCACGCTCGGACTTTGACTGGTCACACTTGGTGCGTGTTGTGTGTCCTCGCCGTAGCTATGTAAATACAAGTCGGAACTTCGTGGTGTCCCTGATGAGGTGACCGAATCTGTTACCGAGTATGGCGCCGCATACGGGTTCGATAGAACCTGCGAACCAGATGGAAACGATGCTTCATATGGACACACCAAGCGCTTCGGTATAAAGTCTGCTTCTTCCAAGGAACTGGTTTCTTCACAATAAGTCGGGGTCATTATAACGCTCTGGGGGATCGGATCCAGAATCAATGGTGTGGGGGTGGGGAACTCGTTAGCTTGGGTATCGCGTGGATTGATGCTGTCTTGACGTTGTGGAACGATCGAATTTGAGAGAGGTTTGTTCGGGAGTGGACGCGTGAACGTGTTGGAGATGATGTCAATCGATGTCCGATTTTGCATAAGATTCAAGTGAGAATAGGTTGCTGAAATTAAAACAGAAAGTTGTTACGTGTGTAGTTAAACGGTTATGCTTTCGCGTAGTTTTTTTAGTCAATTGAAACGTTTTATGCGATGTGGGTACGAAATACTTGATCGTTTCGAATAATCGGAATTCTTTTGCTTGATACATCTGGTCGCTGTCAGCATTTTCTATGCTTTGTGAACGGTATTGTCTTACATGGACTGTTGTACGAGCGTCTATTTGTTTGTACGCCTGTAACGGCTATCTGTAATCCCAGATAGATATATGCGCTCTGGTTACTGCACATATTTTTTCGATCTTTTTGAGAGCTATTCGATCGGTAGATAATAATGACTACTGTATATCAGGTAAACCTCAAGGTAAGTAGCGATATTTTTCTGACAATGCATTTCGATTGTAGCGTCACCACCATACAGGTATTTTCGTATTCTTCACAAGCTCTGAGAGTCATTAGACTTGAGTTTAATTCTAGGATCATGTGTTATTAAACCGTTTCTCGACCTTTACTTTGTCACGTGGGATGAACTAACTGACAACCACTCACTTTAGCAGTATGGCCTGAGGCATCGCCTTCAAGCTGGGGAAAAGCGGATGCCGATGTCGTGCTTCTACCGCACGAATAAATGGTACACATCTTCCGGTTGCTGTATCTCGCTGTGAATGTTTTATGTACGCCTGTATGTATGAAATCGCAAGCCTAGATCCAGGTAAAGTCATAGACTACACTTTGCTAAGATACTGTCAGGTTGCCCAGGCCTAGACCAAACGATACAAAAGTACAACGCTTTGATCGAATGTACAGTTATGCAAGTCTGTTTAAAACAATTCATCGCCATGTAGTTGAGAGCCGCATACACGGTCGCGATTAACCGAATGAGATGGACAAGCAAAGGGGACTCATCCATCCATCGATGTTGGGTTGGCTTTATTATTCTACAAACTGCATTTATTTATTAATTTGCAACCATAAGCCAACTCGCGTAACTGACAAGCTGCGTGTGACTTCAATTTTTATTCCGCCTTTATCGCTGTCACATGATGAACGGTACTCACCACTGGCATCGTGTTTCGAGATGGACGATTCTTCCATGTTCCGATCGCTGGGTGTGTGTTCAAGGTGCTCGTTGCTACTTCGCACAAAGGAACCACGCGCCAAACTGTTGCTGGTTTCCGTGTTGTTTGTGCTTCGAGCAGCGTCGCTGATTGCCGTGCAGGATTTGTTTGCGTTCAAGTTGAGCTCTTGGAATTTCTGCCGTGCCTTCGGGTTGTTCATTGTCAAACGACGTACGTTTTTGTCCGGACGTAGGTAAATTATGTACAGTTTGGGAAGGAACAAACAGTTGAGCATAACACTCGCGCTCAAGTTGATCGAGATGCAAAGGGTGGTTATTTGAATCTGATGGAATAAATTGATAAATATTAGGTGATGGTTCTGTCGATATGATTGGTTTGTTCAAGGTCATGTGTCAGTAATAAGATTGGCCGATCAACTTGATTACATGAGCTTATTCAACAGCGGGGTTGGCATTTTTATTTTGTACTGCTACTGCTTTGAGGTTTTGACAGCATGATGACGACAAGCAAGCTTTCTAAAGAGTTTGTGGATGAATATGGTTTATGTGAAAATAATCAATAATTTGATATGCTAAACAAAGATACAGTGGGATATTGACACACCATTCGTAAATCTGGCAATATCTGAACTTGCTCTTGACCGCTGATTCTGGAGGCTCTGTATAAAGTGGCCTCTCTGAGCTTAGAAAGAGCAAATGCTGATCACCTCCGCGTAACGTATATCATGCCGACCGCGTTCAAATACCCCCTAACCATCGTGGGCGTTGTTTTTTAGAACTCAGACTTTTTAGTCATTTGTATCGCTGTTAATCATGACTTTGACGTACACTTTTAAATATATAAATCCAAAAGAGGCCAAAAACATACTGTGCATTAACAAGTTGTAGGGCGCGCATTATATAGTGTAAGCAACAATGAAACACTGACTAATAAAAGTTGGCTTGATGCTTGTCGCTTATTAGCCATGCGAAGTTGTGTTCAATTTTAATGTTCGGTTATGCGAACATCGGTTACCGTTGCATGCTATGTTCAATATTATGTTTACATTACATCCATGATTTCACAATTCGTAGATACTAATCTGGATGACTTCAACTGATGAAGATAGCCAACCCGAAAACGTTAGTGATGAGAATGCGAGCTAAGCGATGCAATCGTTGCTCGTTAGCGATTTCGAATTTGACAGAATATCATCCCGTGTTCATCTACTTCAACAATGTGGTTTTTTGTGTGAAATTCAGTTCATCGTGTCCTCCATGTCAAGCATTGTTGGCCACTTTTCACCTGTTTGAAATCTCGCGGAAATTAATCTCACTGCCCCCACCTGGTGTAAACTACCTGCCAGGAACCGGAAGTGCTGTGCAAATGCTTGTCGTTTATAGTTGTTTCTGTGTTTGAAATCACTTTACGATTTGTGTTTAAACACTTGGATTTGCTTAATTAAGCCCCTATTCACTTTACTACAATATATATATATATGGATTCGTTTTTAAAAGAAATCATAAAATGCTAATCAAATTGCATAAATCACAGTCTATAATTTCAATGTGAAGCGAGACATTTTTCCATTATCTAACCTGATAATTAAGCAACAAAATCCCACCTTTCCTGAAACCTCTAATCTTGAAAGGCCGTCACATCGTGGCAGCTCCCCAATTCGAGGTGTTGGGTTATCGCGATCGGGGTTTAATTTTACCACACTGATCATTCATTCTTTTCCACGAAAAGAAAATTTGTTTAGCGCGCCATTATTGGAGCGAAGCGCAATTAGCGCACTCATTGCTTGCGAAGACCGGCTAGTTCGGTCATTAATAGGCGAGCGAAACACATTTTTCGCGATCATAATAACAGATAATAATCATTGTACTAAGCAAACAGAGCGAAGCTCGATTGAGTGGCTAGTGAAAAAAATCAATACATTTTATGAACTCGTGACTTAATGGTCTGTGTCTAAATGATTGCAAAAGCTTAACTAAATTTGAGCTCGGCTGAAAGGTAGAGATTATGGCAAGGCCATTTCGCAGCTCGGCTAGAATGCAATCGATAGCGTGACCCTTGGTGAATTTAAAAGCAAGTTTTAACTAAGACCCGTTTCCAAACTGTTGAAGCTAGAAGAATATAAAGATTTTATTGTTGCGAAACATTAGGAACATACAGTTTAGTTGCTTTTTAGACCAAATTGATATTGATCGTATAAAAGATAATCTATCCTCGGTAGAGATACAAATATGGGGAACATGAAGCTTGTAAGATAGCATGATCGTACCCGAGGGAGTGAGATATTTCATATGCGCAAACTTGAACCCTATTTTGTGATCGATAATTTCCAATAGGATGAATTGTATACATGGTTATCCTAGATTGGCAAACATTATTTGTGCACGTTGGTTGAACATGTTGGTCGTACCGACCTTATCCACCGGTGACATGCAAGCGCAACTTGTTTTCCATTCTTCCACTGTTTCAAGCGCATGCGGATCCTGATCCTGCTGTCCATACCTGATGAGTGCAATCAGCAAGAAACCGGTGGTTGTGGTGTGTGTGTGTGTGTGTGTGTGTGAGGGAAATGCATGCAAATGAGCTTTTTTATTCATGGTCATGGGTTCAAACCCAGTTTATATTAGTGGGGGCTCATGTGATTGAACAGGTCGGTAGCACCTACCTTACCCAACAGTGACATACAAGCACAACTTGTTTACCATTCTTCCACTGTTTCAAGCGCATACTGATCCTGATCCTACTGTCCCTACCTGATGAGCGCAAACAGCATGAAACCGGTCGTGGTGTGTGTGTGTGATGGAAATGCAATTAAATGAGCATTTTTATTTGAGCTTCATATTAACAAGAATATTCAACAATTAAATCTATTATTTTAGGGCAAAATTGCACGTTGACGCGAGACAAATAGAAGAAAGCATTAACTCATTAAACGTGATCAAGTTCATATAGACGAAACGAATGTTAATTGACAGCAAACACCATTTTACTGGCCCCGCGGAATAAATTACCGCGGAAGCCATCCATCCAGAACGAGAAATTAGGCGAAAACGCTCCGTTAGAATTTAGCCAATGGCACGATTATGTGAAACACACAAACACAAACGCCCAATTCAGTTATTTCCCAATAATTGTTTTGTCAAATCTTATTAGGTGTGAGATTTCTATGTGGCGCGGTAATTGAATTTGTTTTATTTTACCGATTGTACCGAAGTGGTAATGAAACGTGAAAGGTGTTTACTGGTTTCGTGTCAAGTGGAATCCGTTTGCGACTAGTGAGATTTGTGATAAAGTGTATGACAAACAAAATATCGATTTTTGGGGTTAGCTCTCAGTCGTTATTGATTACTGTTCAGGTGATCTAAACGGCCTTGCTTGGTTAATCTTGAGCAGACACAAAGGGGCCAATTGACCCGTGGCCTAATCGTAGCTAGTTTAAAACATTGCTACATCAAAACCGCTTGATTTAAAAAATTTACGATAATGCATCAAAATAAAGTACAGCTAAAATACGGAATAATTCCGACCCTTTGGTGCAAAGGTATTTCAGTTCCATGTTAATTGGATTCTTATACTCCTTAGTACCAAATGATACATTATTATATCAACCGTCTTTAGTGTTCTTTTCAAGTTATATTGTACAAATGTGTGAAGTTTAATGTCCTACGTTCAAAGGGGCTTTAAACAGAAAGTTGGCAGATTCTAAAATAGCAAATAAGAAAGTGGTGAGGAAATCTGTGACTCCGATTGGCCAACATTTATACACGGTTATCCTAGATTAGCAAAGATTAGTTGTGCAGGTTGTCTGAACATGTTGGTCGTACCAACCTTATCCACCAGTGACATACAAGCACAACTTGTTGGCATTCAAAACCTTGCATACTGAGAAACATCCCCTTAAACACTTGCTAAAGCCCAATGGCCTTACTCGAACACAAAACATCCAAAGGGTTTAAGCATTCCGCATTCTCGATTGGATATTCGTCAAAATTTTCTCACAGTAAGAATTTGTTTCACATGGAACTTTTTGCCTGAAGAAATCACACGCTCGAAATCTGTTGCGGTTTTCGCTTCTATACTGGATGAGTATATGACGAACCATGCGGTATGTGACTGTCCCTATTGATTTTTGAGAGATGTTATATTGTTGCTCGATATACCTCGTCATTTTATGGTTATTGTTAAGCTCACTGCTTTTCCAGTTTAAAAACATCACTTCAAACTAACAGTGCCTTTAAAAAAGTAACACGTGTTCTAAATCTACTCAAAAGTATAATTGGGAAATTTTCGCCCAAGATATTCCCAAGGATCATGAATACATACTTGAGACCAGTCATGGAATCCGGTGTGCAGTCATGGTCTCCGTGGCTCAAGAGGGATGTGGAACTTATGCAGCGAATCTATCACCGCTCAACAAAAGTTCTCAGCATCCGAAACAAACCATATAAAGAAAGGATAGCTCAACTGAATCTGTTCGATTTTCCCTATCGACGAATCAGAGGAGACCTTATCTTACATTACAAAACATTCCATACCCCGAACCATCCCGTACAGGATTTATTCACGCGAAGGGATACGAGGAATTATCGGACCCATGAATATGTGCTGGTCGTACCCCATTCCCGCCTAAACTGTAGAACGTATTTTTACTCTGTCCGTGTCTGTTTTACTTGGAACAGTTTACCTTCAACCGTTGCTCACGCCACTAGCTTGCATGACTTTAAAACGAAATTAGACGAATTTTTATTGCATTATTCGTTTCCAGAACACTTAAATACTGTTTAATCTATGTTCTTATATTGTTTATACACTTAAATTTCAATTTTTACCATCCTATGGTTGTTGTTAAGCTTGTTGCTTTTTAGACCATTAAAAACCTTGAATTACCTTGAATTAGCTTGAGTTCTGAACCATAAGCCTTAATTCGTTACTGGCGTGAAAATCCCAATGCACGTGTGAATGCTTGAACAAAACATTCCAATCCTCTCTGTCACACACAACGACCGGTTTCGTATGGTACACTAGGGTTTCACATGCTTTGAAACAGCATTGTATCGGTAGCTTGAACGTTGAAGCTTCTGTTGGATGAGGTTGCCCGAGGAAACTTCCAATGCGGAAGTAGAAAAAATAACCTCTGTTCATCTATTTGCCACCAGTTGCATATTATTCTTGCACACAGTGATGTAGCTTGATACATTATTTAAAAATCGGAACAGAATCAATAATATAAGATGCCACTGATACTATATTGTCAGATCGAAAAATAAGCAAGCTATCAGTTTGTAAGATTGTGATAGTGTTTTAAAGGCATTTGCTTTCGTTTAGAAGGGATTTGATTTTAATCGACTTTACAGGTTCTAGCGAACTTGAATATTGAAATCCTTTTAACATAAAGCATTCCCTGTGAATGAACTTTAACGTGGTGCGATGGTTTTGTGTACCTCCATGACCAATTGTACTATGTTGGGTGTGCTCTCAGGGCACCTTCAGAGCCACTCATATCCGGAAGGCCACTGTATAGAGCTCAGCTCAACGCGCCTTATTGGTCATGTTTTTTAGCCAACGGCTTTGGGCGAGAATCCTAATTGTTCTCCTTCTAGGCATGGGCGACATGGCAGTATCTCAACCGCCAAACAACATGAATCTAAATACAAAACCCAATTCCATAGTGCATCGGCCGTAACTCACGTATAAACATGGGTGGTTGCTTTACCTGCTGCATACAGAGGGGCGGGTAAGCGAAAACAAGCTATTGCTGGCCCTCCTGTTCAAACTATTTCTGACCATTCCCCTCCCCCATCCTCTACTAACAACTCTATGTCTGTCAATTACAGCCTTATAAAAGACCGCGCTGAACATGTCGGAATATCCTCTATTCGAAGATCGGATTACAAGCCTCAATCTCTTCGACTTCGCTAACCGCCGTCTTAAGAGGCGAACTTGATCCTTATGTTCATATCTGCATACCACACAAACCATCCCCTGAATCAACTATTCACCACGAATACCACCACGAAAACAAGAGCCGGAGTCATAACTATACAGTACTTATTCCCGATCGAGGGCGAAACTGCGAAGGTATTTTTTTATTCTGTACGTGTTGTTTTACATTGGAAACTCCCTACCCCGAACGTTGACATTCACCCAACTTGGATATATTCAAATCGAACTTGGGACAACTTCATGTCAAACATCCAAACATTGAAACAATATATTCTGCATCATAAGCTTTGAACCAATGCAATCCAGTAAACTATAAAATTTACCCTATCAAAAACCGGGTGAAAACAATTTCTGCTCTATGTATTTTTACGTGATTCCTGAACAATCAGTAGCAAACAAACCCTTTTACTACATATGTTTATTTGTAATCGGCATATTATTCTGTGGGTTTTGTAAGTATGTGCTTTTAGACCATTAAATTGAATTGAATTCGCGAATTTTTAGATCACTTTTTGAAACCACGGGCATCTTCTCACATCGGAGCTATGAATATCAGAACCCTCAGACAGATATGTCAGCAATCTGCATTGGCTTTTACCTTAGATAGTCTATCTATTGATGTTTACTGTTTATCGAAAACGCGCTTGGTAGTGATGATTATATTTTAAGTGCTAAATGTGATCACGTTCGAAGGAAAACACGGAGAAATATTGTGTTTGGCAAGCCTGGACCACGGAATACCGCTATTCACCAGAGCTTACTTCTGAAAATTTTATATTTTTAAGAAATGTTTAACGATTCAGCGTTCATTTTCTCATTAGCTATATAGATTTTTTCGCTGTTTATTACGTGTAGGATAAAAAGGATTTTAATATACTTTTTCTGCAATAATCAAAGAATAAATGCAGTTTTCAAGAGTTGGGTTACAAACAATTAAAAACGCGTTAATGAAATTGCATCCTTGAGACCCCATGGCACGAAATGGAGGAATAGATCTCGTGGTACCAGATAACGGTTTACCGAATATACCGACTCGCACTGATATCCTTCGGAATTTGAACGCAATTTGGAAAGCAATAAATTTGAAAGGATAAAGTGCTCAACGCTCGAAACGGAAAATTCTCAAGATTATTCTTTCATTTACTGAATGTTTAACTGTTCAACAGTGAAACTTGGGTCATCCACACAAGACCTGAACATATGCTGAATGCTTTTCATTGAAGGTGCATCTGTCGCCTCTTGTACATATGATGGATGGACAAAGTAACGAACCCTGGATTGGTTACTAAAGCTGATCCACGGAGAATGTTCAGTTTACTACGACATCGTTGCTCACGCTGGCAGGGTTATGTGTACACAAATTGAAAATCTTCGTATTCAAAAGCATCTACTTTACTTACGGTCGATTTCCGGAAGTCGACTATTGGTCAGACAATACTTGCGGTAAAAAGACGTTCACCAAAAATCAATGAATGCTTTTGACATTGACCTTACGAGTTCGGAAGAACTTGATTTTAACCACTCTGTGTGAAGTATCATCTACTAGCTTGGGAAGAACAGATACTCCTCTCGGATGCGGAACGCAGGTCACTCTCTGCGTGCGCAAATGCAGCCGATCGCCTGGTTACTTTTCATCTCTTTGAGCGCTACGGGAGAGATTGTTTCGTCTGAATCGAACTGTTTTGTCATATGTAACACTGTGGTGCATGAAACTGGCATTCGATTGTAATGTACATCCATAGTCGACATCTACCAAAGGAGGCCAGCAACATTCTTTATTTTAATACTCGAACTTTACGTTTAATATTGTTGGCTAATCAGTGACTAAGCGTTCCAATTCAAGAGTTACAATCTCTCCCACAGCATTCATGAAAAAACGCAGTACTCTTTCGATCGGCGCGTCTGTAAGTTGTAGGCGTAATCTAGGTTCAGTAGCCAAAAGGATTACCAGTTTAAACTGGACGCTTCAAGCCATAAGGAAAAACTATATCCTTTTAAGCAGTTGAGCATTAATTGACCCACCTCATGGTTATTCATCGTGGCGTAATACATCGGCAAGAACGCGAGCCAAATAATACATGTCGTGTACATTGCGAAACCGATAAACTTGGACTCGTTGAAGTTCTCCGGGATTTGACGAGTCTTCACTGCGTACGCTGTACAAACCACAATCAAAACCACGTTGTATGCCAAGGAGATGAGAAAGCTCTTGTCTTTCATCGCGCATCGTATCACCAGATAATCCGGCTTGACGGCGTCGATTCTCGTGTCGGGAGTGTCAAACCCGAACCAGATTGCGGACAACGCTAATTGTAACGTGATCAAAGCCCCGGCAATGACCAGCTGTGACCTTGGAGAAATGAATACCGGGCGTCGCGCAGTGCGTTTGGCAGCATCAAATATGCGGGCGATGCGATTGGTCTTGGTCAACAAAGATGCATACATCATCGCGAACCCCAGACCGATGAGGATTCGTTGCAACGAACACGTGAATATCGATGGCGTGGCAAGAAGTATGAATGGCACACAGAAACAAACGAGACACCCGGATAATTGGACGTAGGCCAGTTCCCGACCGGTGGCCCGCACGATCGGGGTCTCGGAGTAAAGACGCCACGTGACAATCACGGCGATTGTAATGCAGATGCCGACACTGCTAAAGGTCATGGGGACGATGGCGTACCAGGTGGAGATGACGATGTAATGCAGCTGAAAATAATGGTGGAATAATGAGCAACATTGTATATTGGTGGTTTCTAAGCAAAGTATAAGTTTTTGAACATCGTGGTTCGTTGTACTAACTATATTTAACAATGGCTTCCAAGTTCAATTTGTTACCACTTTTTTCACTGTTCCAAATCTCGATGTAACTAAACTTGCTGTTCCACATGATGACGACAAACAGTCATAAACCGGTTGTGAAATATGAGTGCGAGAGTGTGAAAAACAATTATGCTTGTATGCCACTGTTGGATAAGGCTGGTACGACCAACCTGTTCAATCATATGAGCACGAAACCGGTCGTGGGGTGTGTGTTTGATGGAAATACATGCAAATGAGCTTTTTCGTTCATCGTCATGGGTTTAAACCCTGTCTACATGAGTGTGGGCTTATGTGATAGAACAGGTTGGTCGTACTAGCCGTATCCAACAGTGGCATACAAGCACAACTTGTTGACCTTTCTTCCACTGTTTCGAAAGCATGCGGATCCTGATCCTACTTTACCTACCTGATGAGTGCAAAATGCACGAAACAGGTCGTGGGGTGTGTTTGTGTGATGGAATGCATGCACATGAATTATACAATAATTCAATCAATTTAATCCAGATTATTCAACTTATGATGACTGGGATATTATATCCAACGCGTCAACTTCAAAACTAACACATGTTATTATTCCGATAAGAATGCTTTTACTCTGAACTCAGAAACGTTATGGTCGAAAAGCCAATCAGTTTAACAGAATAGATGAGATAATGATGAATATGGATTTAAGGCATAACAACTTTCGCGAGGTGATGGATACAGTGCATGGTATGTCATGTATTCACCGAGCTTCCAAGTAAAAACCTCTACTGATTCGGAGCGTATGATATTTCCCAAGTGAAATAGATCATTAACGAAAAAAGCGCAACAGCTATTGAAGCGATAATGTTTGAATGGTCGATGCTTTTGAATGTTTGCGTATATAAATGCCTTGGGATTTTATAAATGATTAAGAGTATGCTTTAATTACGAGAATTTTCAACCGCCAACGTGATGTTACTCCAATCTAACCCTCAACTTCCAAAAGTGCAAGGTGTTAAACATTGGAAAGACCGTGAATTACAACTACACTCTTGGGTCCCACCAACTACTCTGGACAACTGAAGAGAAGGATTTGGGTGTTTGGACCAGTTCAAGTCTGAAGACTTCACTGCAGTGCAAAGCGGATTACAAAAAGGCGTCACAAGTATTGGCGTTATTGAGACGAATTTTCGGCAGATTCTCCAATCAGTCAGTACCCCGTATCATGAACACCTATCTGAGACCAGCGATGGAGTACGCTGTTCAGGCTTGGTCACCCTGGATTCAGAAAGACATCAATCTTCTGCAGCGTATTTACCACCGAACCACAAAGCTTGTACCCGGACTAGCTGCTAAACTATATGAAGAACGTTTGAGGAGTCTCAATCTTTTCGACTTTCGCTGTCGTCGACTAAGAGGTGACCTCATACTGATGTACAATATTATGCACGCCCCTAACCATCCCTTGTCCAAACTTTTCACACGCTCGCCACCCCGTGCCAGTCGGAAACATGAACTTTCAGTGCTTATTCCCACTTCAAGACTGAACTGTCGAAGATATTTGTATGCTGTACGTGTAAGTTTCACATGGAACACCCTCCCCTCCACTGTTACACACTCAGCCAACCTGGATATTTTTAAAGCCAATTTGGACAAATACTTGAGAGACAACCCAAATTTTGATACGATTTACACTACATGAATTTCCCTGTTCTTCTTCTTTTTTATTGTATATACCTCATAACTCCATCCTATGGTTATTGTTAAGCTAAATGCTTTTTAGACCATTACAACTTTGAATCACTTTGCGTATGACCTTGCATTTCGATTTTAAATTTCCGCGCGTTGATTTGGGAATTCTTGTGACACGCAACGAACTTGGTTGTACGAAGATGTATCCTGTCCTTGAGTTCAATGTTCTTTAACGACCTTGGTAACCGGGGTCAGATTGAATATTTCATAAGAGTTCGCACATATGTATTGAATATTCCAGAGAATAGATGTTTAAGCACATAGCCTTGTAGAACTTTAACCATGTAATACCCACGCAAAGTTTGACGTGTCTATCAGTACGATAGTCGCTTATCCAATTCAGCAACAATCTCATTAATCCATAAGCTTTACGCTTGGAGCATTTACCATTACTTCTGCGAACTAAACGGTTTCCAGTTTCTGAAAGTTACAAATATTTCAGTATTATTAATATGTTAAAAATATAACGACAGTACAAAAAGGAAAGATGTTGTGACAGCTATTATAATCATATTCAGATTTGAAATTTTGTTCTTGAAAGTGTATGAACACAGATATAAAATAATTGGATACGGTGGCATAACTAATATTTAGTCGAATGGGTGACATTTTCTTCTCTTGGGCAGTTTTACATCATCCAATCAAACTTGCCATGCCTTCTCTAGAATTTCATCTCATCTTTCATATCTCACATTTTTAAAAAGATTGTGAGCATTATGGGTCATTTCATATGCTAGTTTGGTTATCTATGGTGACGTCTTGAAAATTGTTAAAAACAAACTTTGCTCCACTCGATAACATCACACTCACACCCATTCCTGGTCTATTGCACAGGCATTTAGTCCAATGCTACACTGTTACAATGTTCGCATGGTGTAGAGACAGTTGTTTCTATCTAGCAATCAATGCGTTGTTCTTCACCCTAGAGTGGGGATAATGAAACAAATCCCGTGTGGAACGTTTGAACATAAGTCAAATGTGTCATGTGTGCTACACTTGATATGAAGTCTTTACGGCAGTGTTCTGTGTTATACAAAAAGTCCTGCTGAAGCTTAGCACTATTCAGAAGGATCTTCGGTATTTTCACAATACAGATACTCCCGCACGCTAACAATGGAGTACGCTGTTCAAGCATGGTCCCCATGGTTTCAAAAGGACTTGACCTTGCTGCAACGCGTATACCACCGCGCTACGAAACTGGTGACCGGACTATACAATAGGCCATACGGGGAGAGGATTGCAACTCAGATCATGTTTGACTTTTCGTACCGTTGCGACAGGGATGACTTGATCCTGTTGTTCAACATTCTGCATACAGTGTATCACCCACTTGAACACCTGTTTCATCGTCAGGAAGTACGTGGTAGCAGATCTCATGGCTACAAGATAATTATTCCTTACTGTAGATCAAATTGTTGAGGGTTCTTCTTTGCTGTCCGAGTTTGTTTTATATGGAACTCTCTGTTCCACATTTTATTTGTGCATCAAGCCTGAACGTGTTCAAGAACTTGACAAGTATATGTTGACCAAATCCAACCTTGCACCTAAACACATAAGCTGGCTTTCCGTATTCATAAACGATTTGTGTTGTTTTTATACATTCCTTATATTTTTAGTCTATGGTTATTGTAAAGTATTTGCTTTTGGACCATTAAAACTTTGAATTAGTTTGAATTACATAATATAAATTACGCGGTTAGTCCACTCGTAGAGCCAGCCGCAGTCCTTTAAAATATCTACTCTTAAACAGTTTATGTCTAAAGTATCTAGGTGATATGATAATTTGAGATTATTCGTTCTTGGATAGTTTTTGATAAAGCAAGCCATTCTTCTTCTTTGACTCCTACCATCTCTAGCATGTCCGGACGCCAGGTTTGTGGCTTTTTTAAATACGCAACAATTGTTGATTGCCGTTATAATTTGTTTTATACAGTAGCAAATATTAAATTAGCATTCAGCATCTTTTTCACATTTTGTTTTCTCTCAATGATTCTTTTCGAATGGAGTGCCAAAAATATGTCCATGAAATGTAGTTATTGCTGCTGAAAATCGATCGACGTAAGAAGCGCGTACTAAAATCGATCACTGATGAGCGAAGCTCACCTCCAATAGCTCACAACTGGTTCGGTTCTCGGTCGGCCAACTTTTGAACCCGCAATCTTCACAGTGAGTCAAGTTCACTACACGCTGATTGGGCGCACAAGGTTCACACGACCAACAGCACTGTTGTTTTTTGTCCAATCGCCGTATTTCTCCAAACCTGATTGGATGAAGAACAGTAACGTGAGAAGAAATGAGTCGACACGTTTTAGCATAACGCTGACAGAAAAATAGAAGTTAATCAACGACAAATGTATTGTGATGCTCACATCCCCATCACTTAAACACCACTACCGGTTTCTTGCTGTTTGCCGTCATCAACTGGAGACAGTAAGGTCAGGTTCAGTTTCAGTAGTGCTCACATCCTCTGTACTTACTTGCACTTTCAAACGGTTTCTGGCTATTTGCAGTCATCAGGTGGAGACAGTAAGATTAGTTTCAGGAACACTTGAAACAGTGAGAATGCGGCACCGCCAAACTTTGGTTGACCGATGTACTCAGTTAATTTAAGTCAACCAATGGAAATAACAAGTGTGTGTGATGGAGATGCATGCAAATGAGCTTTTATGTAACAAGTTTTCGTATTGTAACGCTGATTTGTAGTTTGTCTCAATTCTCTTACACGCCCCGGCCGATTTTGGATTCTTAGTGCCATCCGCTAAATAGATTTCGACGATGTGCAATAAGACTTGAAACAGTAGAAAATTTGGTGATGAGTTATAATTTGAAGCCATCGTTAAGTTGATTGCTTCCATAGAACCAAAGGCTCGCCGAGTAATTCTTAGTTAAGCCCACGAAAAGCTCATGATCGGGCAATGTATTGTGTTGTTTAAATCCCTCGGTTTTTTACTGCATGCCGTCATTTTCGGAAATCCAAACACCGAGAATACAATGTAACTGTTCCCATTTCTTCACTGCTTCTAGACTCAATAAACCTAATTTTTACTGTATCTAACAGATGACGGCAATTATCAGGTAACAGGCTGTCGATTGTGTGCGGGCATATGAGCAACACAATCGCTTGAACACTTGAACGGGAATCACTTTGTTATTCTGTACTTGAGCATCTTTGAGCAACGACAGTTAGGTTAAAATGTTCAAAGATCACACGAGTCAACATTCGACGTTTCACTTTATCAATCTCATCCCGTACGCCGAAGTCAATCATGCATTTACGTCTAATGACCATAAAATCTCATAAGTAGCACATTTTCTGTGACTATATAGAAGTAGGAGAAGAATCAATTGCCTCCGAACTCAAAGCAGTCGATAAGTGTCCTTTATCCAGTGTCTGCATGATATCCTGAATATCAGCTATTAACAGACAATAAAATCCGCATTGGCATGTCTTTCATCACACACACACACCACGACCTGTTTCGTGCTATTTGCACTCAGCTTGTAAGGGTGGTAAAATCACGATCTGCATGCCATTTTCGTTCAACGATATGTGTTTCACCCTATCCTCATGTGTGTGGTCATGTGATTGAACAGGTTGGTCATGCCAGCCTTATGCAACAGTGGCTTACAAGTTCACACCTTGAATATCAGGTTTGGTCACCTGGATTAAGAAAGACATCAATCTTCTGCAGCGTATTTACCACCGAACCACAATGCTAGTATACAGACGAGTTGCTAAACCATATGAAGAACGTTTGAGGAGTCTCCGTCTTTTCGACTTTCGCTGTCGTCGACTAAGAGGTGACCTCATACTGTTGTACAACATTATGCACGTCCCTAACCATCCCTTGTCCAATTTTTTCACACGCTCACCACCCTGTGCCAGTCGGAAACATGAACTTACAGTGATTATTCCCACTTCAAGACTGAACTGTCGAAGATATTCGTATTCTGTATGTGTAAGTTTCACATGGAACACCCTCTGCTCTACTGTTACACACTCAGCCAACCTGGATATTTTTATAGCTAATTTAGACAAATACTTGAGAGAAAACCCAAATTTTGATACGATTTATACTACATGAGTTTCCCTGTTCTTCTTTTTTAATATATATACCTCATAACTCCATCCTATGGTTAGTGTTAAGCTGAATGCTTTTTAGACCATTACAACTTTGAATCACTTTGAATCAGACGATTTTCATCAAAGATTTAGAAACCTGAACTTAGCCAGTTGAATAGTGATCATGAAAGCATTATTTTTAATTTTCTTTCAAATTTCATGTCCAACCAACGTGATTATGCCCGAAGAAGGAAGAGGATCCAAAAATAGAATAAACGGGTTCATTATACCTTATTTCTTGCTCTTAGTCTAGAATCTAATGACTAACAAGGTTTTGAAAACACTTCGAACCTGCACATCAAAGCAAGCAAAAATATCGAAAAAATATTCGTGAAAAATTTACATATAACATCAACCAGATAAACAAGAATACCAGATGTTGGTGGTACTGTCCCTACCCGATGAGTGTAAACAGCACGAAACCGCTCGTGGGGTGTTTGTGTGTTTGACGGAAATGCATGCAAACGTGAATGATTGATGGACGAGATAAATTTTAAAAGGGGATCAGTTTTAACATGGTTCTGATGCGTCTGAAATAGCCTAGTGCGTGAATACATATCATTTTTTCTCCTTCGGTCGATGTCCACCATGGATGTTCATCACAAGCGCATGATGGCTTTATGCTCCGAAGCTTTCAGAATGATTAAACACTTCGATTCGCGGATGACAATCTCTCCCGCAGCGCTTCCAGTGATTGGCAATACTCGGTCAATCGGCGTCAGTTGCATGTCGGTATCGTGATCTGCGTTCAGCAGCCAAGGGCAGTATTTGAACACATATCATCGTTTTGAATGAAACACAAATGAATACAAACTTGTACGCTTTAAAGTCCTTTAATATATTTCGTAGTCTACAATCGATCAAGCCATTTCACAGCCAATGTTCCTTGTACAATAAATACGGAATTTTATTAATATTCCCCCAAAATTTGTTCAAACGAATACAGATATTTTCTTCTTCTTTGATAAATACCAAAATTTAAAAATTGATAAGTTTTGGTTTGGTTGGTGGATATTTTTGATGGGTTGGACCCCGAAGGAAAGTGCGTAAATCCTGTAGATAAAAGTATCAATCAGAGTTCATATAAATCAAAGAGAAGACTTTATAAACATCTGAGTAATCACACCTGGGAACTTATGAACACAATTTTGATTTCCTGTCTAAAGAGGCCAGTGTTTTCGAAAGCCTGATAATTTTCTCGCAACCTCAGAAATTGTGTTTAAAAAACAGAACAGAGCAAAACAGCAGTACAACATCATGAGTTATCGTGGTATTTATCCAAAAAACCCTCTGTGTTACATGCAGCCTTGTGGAAAATAATTCTTCATAGACTTTTAAGAAAGCATTTTGATTTTGTTATTCACTATCACAAAGTTAAACCATTTAACAGTATTTCTCGTATAATTCAGGGCATGTGTATTGCATCTAATCGAAAAGGAAAGATTCAAGATTTATGGTTCAAATAAAGCAAATAAGACATACATATAAATGTTAAAGAAATCGTTACTTTAATGTTTGCGAACGTGTACTTCAAAGGAGGAGAAAAAGTAATTCCAATTGTGACATGGAGAGAGGAAATTTCGACCGGAAATATATGTTTGGGTAATTTGTTTTTATGTGAACTGTTTGTTCTGTGAGTGGACGACAATACTATTCAGACGTATTAGATGATGGAACTATTTGATCGATTTCATGAATGAATTTTCAAGGTTACTTCACTCGTGTATAATTTCACACTGGTAAACGATTGATAAGGTTAACTTCGATAAAACTCTATTAGTTCTTTATCGTGTTTGTTAACCCTCTTCATGTGTTATTTTTTATAATTTTTGTAAAAGAATTCCCCAAATGCAATCCTCTCGGTCTTTTACTCTGAAACACAACGTTTTCTTTACTTCAAAATACACCCGATCACTTTCAGTCTTACATAAACGGGTGACCTTGTTGTTGACTCTGTCTTACCCAGAAAACGCACTTCTAATACGCTCATAGTTAGATTAGATAAAATGACAATCTTGACAGTAGATGAGGATTCAAGGATTTATGGTTAAAAAGTTAATGCTTTACAACACAACAGGATTAGGTTATGAATAAAAATAAAAATTACAATAGTATAAAAGCAATAGAGAATATCAAATTTAAGGCTCATGAATGATGTTCGTTTGCAAGTGCAAGTCCAATTTCGCTTTAAAAATCGCCGGGCAAGGAGAGTCCACCACATGTTGGGGTAGGGAATTCCAAAGGAATATAACTCGTACGGCGAAAAAATGGTGCCGACAATCAATACGGGAACTTGGAACGTAAAGGGATAAGGTTTGTCCGCGTGTCACTTTTCTATCACACACATCGAGCAAGTGTTTTAGTGGATGTCCTTCGGTAGACACAATTCTATAGGTCAGAATAATATCGCGTCGTATCCTCCGTTAGGGAAAGTCACATAGACCCAGACGTCGCAATCTTTCGGTATATAGAACATTGCGAAGACCCATCACTAACTTTGTTGCTCTATGTTAGATTTTATCGAAGAGAGAAATATCTTTTCGCAGGAGCAAGGAGCAAGGAGCCCAGACCACTATCGCATACTCCATCGTAGGGCGAAGGTAGACATTCATTATCCTTGGTAACCTTACCAGAGAGAATCTTCCAAATATTCTTCGAAGGATATCTAACAATCTGTTGACCCGTCGATATATATTCTGGCAGTGTACTGTGCTCTTCAGGTTACCGCTAATCCACACTCCAAGATCTTTTTCTAACGAGCTTCATGCTAGGTTTTCAGTTCCCAATCGATATGTCTAAGGAACATTCTCGCCAAGATGGAGCATCTTACATTTCTGTATATTAAATGACGTGTCTTGAATTAATGAAAAAGTGCATAAATCTGTGCCCGACTAATCTTTGTGGAGACATGAAAGAGGTTTCCTGAATTCATTTCCCGTGTGTTATACAAGTGATTCGATCAGATATGATAGCTCTTGTCATTGACCCCACTAGTTGGGAATAACTTACTATTGACCGCTTACTTTATAGGCATTGTGTAAAGCCGGGGAGCAGCAAATACAGCTCTTAACTGCTGAACCTAGATCGCGCCGCAGGTGTGCAACTGACGCCGATCGTCTGAGTACTGCCTATTGATGTGAGCGCTGAAGGAGATTTTCACTCCCGAATCGGACTGTTTAGTCATTCGAAATGCTGGGAGCATGAGAAAAATCATGCGATTGTGATGTACATCCATGGTCGGTATCAAACGAAGAAGAGAAAATTTGGCAAACATCTAGACCCTAATATCGCTGAAAACCCATTATCGGCACATCACCTAGATGTCTTACATATAAAAGCATGTAGGGTTATCATATTTTGGTGTTCACATCTCCAGAACACATGCTCCACAATTGGTTTCTAGTTGTTTGCTCTAATCAGATGGAGACAATAAGATCGGGATCAGTGAGCATTGAAACGTTGGATAAGAGATAATCGAAGTTATACTTGAATGCCACTGTTAAATAAGGTTCCAATAACGAACAAGAATGGTCAAGAAAGAATAACAAAGTGATCCCCTAGCAAGCGCTCAATTCGCCCAGAATGATCAATGTATTGTGTCGTTCACATGTTGCTTAATTTTCATGCATTTTTCGGCTCTCTTGACATTAGAAACAAACCACAATATATACAAGGTGTGATGAAACTGTATGCAAATGGGCTTTTTTGTTCATGGTCATGGGTTCAAACCAGTCTACATGAGTGTGGGCTCATGTGATTGAACAGGTAGGTCGTACCAACCTAATCCAACAGTGACAGAAAAGCTCAACTTGTTTTCCATTCTTCCACTGTTTTAAAAGAATGCGGATCTTGATCCTATTGTCCCTACTTGATGAGTGCAAACATCACGAAATCGGTCGTGGGGTGGGTGGGTGGTATGAAAATGCATGCAAATAAACCACAAAACATTATACATTCTTTTGCATTTCACTTCAACTTTTACACAGTTTACCTGATTTCACGCTCATTTCAATAAGCTTGATTGTTGTATCAAAATAATTCCAAGCTCCAGTTTTTATTGCTTTTGAAGTCTGGTTAGAAACGGATTCGGAAAAAGCGATAAATTATCTTATTTTTTCTTGGATACCTCTATATACCTATATATAATTGCAATATCTCGTCGAATATCAATCTTCATTGAATATGCAGTCGAAAACATCATGTTATCTCTTAAGAACTACATCCAATGGATGTGCATTTTCTTCTCATTTGAGTCAAGGTATGATTGAATAAAAGACGCTCTCGTTGCGCGATTTGAGTAAAAGTAAACTCTCACGATGAATCTGCAATTTATTGTTAATATTCCCTCCAAATAGGTACCGAACTCTTCAATTTAAATTGTTCAGAAGAAACGATCAATTGGTTATTCGTTTTCTTGTTTGTCTCAAGATTCAAGATTTTCGGTTTTACAAAAGCACTTAACTTTACATTAATTACATGCACGAAATATAAATGCAAAAGTATATACTTAAAAAAATAGTACGAGTCGGTTCTATTGACTTGAGTGAGGCAAAGAAATGGTTTCTCAATAGAAAGAGGCAATATGCGGATCAGCTCGCGTATAATCGTTGAGTTTTGATTTGAATAAATCTAATCTAGTTGTTGTTCTTGGTCTCCTTCGGTCAATGTCGACCATGGATGAGCATCACAAACGCATGAATTTTCATGTACAGCTTTTCGAATGACTAAACAGTCCGATTCGGGAGGAACAATCTCTCCCACAGCGCTTGCAACGATAGTCAGAACTCGGTTGTAGGGCGTCAGTTACACGCCGGCGGCGTGATCTGTGTTCAGCAGCCCAGAGCTGTATCTGCTCCTCCCCAGCTTGCAGACGATGCTCTCCACAATACCTTCAATGTGAGCGGTCAAGAGCAAGTTCTTCTTAACTCGCCGGGTCAATGACAAGAGATTTCATATATCTTTTGCAAACGTCTTTGTACCGCAAGTGCGGTCTTCCCAATGGTCGACTTCCTAATTGCAACTCACAATATAGTAGATCTTTCGGAATACGACCATTTTTCATTCTATTGACAGCACCAAGCCACCGCAGGCGGCGCTGACGTAATAGGGTGAACATGCTCTGTAGACCAGCTTTGAAAGCACTTCAGCGTTAGTCACTCTGTCCATCCACGATATGTTCAAGATACGACGGATGCTTCGTAGATGGAAAGCGTTCAGCTTCCGTTCGTGTCTTACGTGGGTGGTCCAGGTTTCACTGCCGTACAGTAAAGCATTTAGTACGCACCCTTATTAAATTGGCAAGTAAGAAATTTCCAACAAATCAAACACGCAGTTCAGTTTGGAGTGTGGGATATAAAACATGCAGCCATAAGCTCGGATGCTGCTAGCAGTAGTAAGCACTTTGTACGGAAGGATAAGAACGCTTCGCGTTCTCCATTGTGAACGCTTCTTTCAGGTCTAGTCGTCGGATGTGCTCAACGCATGGCGTATTTTGAAAACTTCGACAATCTTAGATGCTCAAAGATATGAACGATTTAGGAGCAAAGTATTTTGTAGCCACGGTCTCCATGCTTGGGGCGCATAGTCTGAAAAACATTTCTAGGATGGGATTTATGTATGCTTCTTCTTTTTTCTGGATCGAAAGCAAAAGGGATAAAATCCCGTTGAAGCATCTTCAAAACAAGAAACATGGGTGACTTTTGCTGACATGGCAAGCCCTGAGAGTAGAGGATCATCAATACATCACTCAGGGGATCCAGTCCATCCTTTTCAACAAATACTGATCCAACGCGTTCTTGAATAGTTGTTCTGATTGTAGAGACAGGAGTTTGTTCGGTAGCGAGTTCCAAATGTTCACCACCCGCGTGGATGGCGTGCTTGCTTTAATCAGCTTAAGCCTTCTTGGATTTTGCAAATACATGTCATGCTCATGAGCCTTCAATCAACCTACTGATAAGAAAACGGAGGAAATCGTTGCCATATTAACCGAGAAAGATGCGTTATGATAGAAGCAGATTATTTTTGCTTGAGCGATCTTTGGTATATCCATGTTGGTGTGGACACCAACGCCCACACCCCAAAAGAAAGTGCTTTATTTTCCTCTTGATCAATTTATCTAAACAAAATTTGCGATCACAGAAGTCAATGTGACCGGCCTGTAATTTGCGGGACAACTAGGGTCCCCACACTTAAACATAGGTTTTAAAATACCTTAATTCCATTCCGATGGTAAGACACCTAACATTAGAGATTTTTTAAACAACCTTGTCAGCGGATTGCACAAGACATCTGAGAGTGCTCGTAAAACCAGCGGATGAATATCATCAGGTCCTGGCGTGGATTGTTTGTCTACCTGTTCCAACAGGCGTCTAACCGTCTCTGAATCTACATCAAATTCAGAAAGCAGCTCAATGTTCTAAGCAACAGAAAGCGATCAATGTCTTCAAGGCAGTACATGGAGGCATATAGCTTAACTAGAGCTTCACTTTTCAAACCGTCCTCATCAATGGCCACACCACCATTATCCGTTACACTAGGTATGTGTGGCGATGCCTTTGTGCGATGACGAATGTATAAGAATAAGGTCTTCGCTGCACAAGTAGACTCGTCAACCAATCTCTGCTCTTACAGCATACACTTGCTGCGTTCCAAGGTCATGCAGCGGTTTCTAGCTTGCCGATATTTGTCGTAGTTGCTGACGTTTTTCGGCTCACGAATAGCGACCACAGCATTTGACGCTGCCGCAAAAGTTTTCAGAGCTCCTTGTTAAACAGAAGGTGACCTTTCGCTTACGCCGACGCGTTGGAAACGGAACTGCCACCTCAATAACGGTCCAGTTCATTTTCCGCATCGCCATCTAACAATCTTAAACATCAGCTGATTGATCGAAATACCAATCGAAAGATGTGGCAACATCACGTAAGTTATCCGCGTCCATATTCAAAAAAATATTCTGGGCATGATGTCTGGTGCCCAGCCACTGTTACGCTTCCATATAAAATTTGAGCTGACATGATCGCTACAACCCATTGGAGCTTTAATCTGAAGATGATTAATATCGGTCGACATTGAAGTTTATACCATTACATCGAATATGCATCCACTTTGAACATATTTCACATTAAACAGCTTTAGCGTTATCGACTACGTGTTTCGAACATACAAGACAAGATTCCTCAGCGAGAGCAGCGGATCTCCCATTCTCTTGAAACTTTCTTGCAGTCGATGCTGCATGATCTACTTTTGCAGATATACGAGTCGTGTCCATGTTCGAATCCGTTGAAAATTGAACAAAATTTCTTGTGATAATCATGAAATAGCTCGGTTATCCTCAACAATATCAAAAATATCGTCATGAAAATATTCACGTTGACATCGAATTCAACTTTCTAATTGACAACAACATTTTCCTTTTCGCGGAACAAACTAATCACGTGATTCCGTTAGAGGGGAGTAAGAAAAATTCGCTTGATTCGTTCATCTTGCTTCAATTTCCGCTTGCATTACATTCGCCATCGCCTGGGTTCACGGTTTCTTCACTTTGTACAATTTCACTTGTGAGGTATCCACGTTGAATTACTCAAAAACCACCGAAGCATATAATCTTGCAAACGTCGGACATCGCAAGGGCATACACGAAGAGGATCTCTCATGCGTGCGAAACATCTCTCGGACACTGGAATTTCTACGCAACATTTTCCGCTTCGATGCTGATGTTGATCGCGTTAATCACCAAGTTTGTTTCATCGGAAATATATTAATCTGATTAAATTTCACTTACCGAATGAATAAATTAATAAATAAATAATGGAACTACTTCATTCATTTGATCTGTAGATCGGGTTTGTTTCGATTAACGTTTATTGTTTATTTATTTGTAATCCTGTTATTGATTATTTTCCATGGCCTACGTCAATAGCAGCCCAGTGTGTCACGAATGAAAGTTCAAATTACAATCCACCACTGTTGTCGGTATGATTTCCACTCAGCAACCTGAAGTTGAAAGACGATCCTATCCACGATGCCTCGAAAGTGAGAAGTCAGAAGCAACTTCTTCACTATTCGGAGCGTCAATAGCAAAAGCATTCATGTGTCTTTTACAAACGGTTCGTACAACAAGTGCGTCCTACAAAGAGTTGGGTTCACTGATTTTAAATTATTCTATAGTTCATCTTTTTTGGCATACGTCTGTTTTCGCTTGTACAGCGCTAGCTCAGCGACTGTGAACTTCAGCGTAAACGACGAGTTTCATCGTTATCGCTGGTATGTCTATTCACGATACGTTCAAGACGCGAAGAATGTTTTGCGAATCTCGTGATAGAACCATATTGCGCTTTCTAGAGCAATCATTGGGTGCACACGCGCTATCTACCTTTATTTTCTTCGTCATACTGTTTGACGTTGCGCTAAACTCGGTCGTCCAAAGAGACTAGAATACTGCGCCTATTGATCTCAGTGCGTTGAAAATGTCATCTGCGATAACTTAATCCAGTGAGGTAGAGTGATAGATTGATACGACCTGACGGTGTTCAAATCTGATGATTCTATAAACCGAGGCTGGTACCATATACGATACGATAGAGCGCAACACATGGTCATCTTAGACCTCTGCTTTGATCGCCAGTCTTCGATTACTTATGTATTAAAGAATCAACAGTCTTGTTTATCAATGATCTGGTAGTTTGCTAATCCTATAAGTAGATATATATCAATACCTTTCCATTTAAACGCAAGACCGAATTATGTCTACTACAGAGAAAAACATCAGTCTGGTCTTCGGAAATCTGGACATCATTTCCTACTTTATTCCACTCCCAGCGACCATTTAGCTACCTCTTTAGTTTAATGGGATCTATTCCAAGATCATTTATAGCTTATTGAAGTAGTTTTCTGATTAAGTGCTTTCATTGTCATACGGCGTATAACCAGTTGGATAAATACTGGGTTCTTGTTCACCTTAGGCAATATCACCGGCATAATCCAAGCACGTAATACTTCGACTTAGAAGGAGCTCTATACCATCCAGTGAGAAGGTAGTAAACGCATTCAGGAAGACGCTCTCGGTGGTGATGTTAAATGAAAACGGGGAGATTTAGCATCATTGGAGTTGAATTCCATGTGGAACGCTGCAGTTTGACTTAAACCTGTTTGTTTAATGAACATATCATTTCTTCAAGAATGCGAAGTAGTTAATTTATATTTTACTGCGCAGTAAACAGTTTCGCAGGGCGGAATTATAAAACTAATCAAAGGTGACTCAGATATCTGGAAAGAACACTATAGTGGGCCCCCGGTACAGCTGTCGGTAATTGAGTAACTAAAGCAGAATGTAGATCTGACAGGCTCAGGCTCACCGAACCTGATCTTATTGTCTACACCTGATGAAGGCAAACATCCTGAAACCGGTAGTGGTGTGTAAAGAATGGGGATGTGAGCACCACAATACATAGATCTGGTCTATTTATCTATGCACTAGTCTGAGATCCAGTTTTCTGTTTGTGGGAAGTGTCCTCTCAAATAGGAGCCAGTCGGCAATAAATTATGACAACCGTTATTTGGTTGCCACTTGAATAAGTAATATCCAGCAATAGTTGCTACGTCCGCCCTGCTAATCTTTCTTATTTATTTGCAGTATTAGGGATTCATTCCGAGATTCGTGCAATCTCTCATTTACCCAAACGGCCGAAATCAATTCAATATATTTCGCCAAAGGTGATCCGCTTCCTTTATTGAAAAATACACGGTTGACGTTTATTAGGACCAGCGGTTTTTGTCGCCTCGACGATTAGAGCTTATTCCGTTTTTGCAACACTATGCGAAACTTACCATTGTGATACTGATATCTTTATTTTTTTAACAAAATCTGCATTTATAAAATTGGGCGCTCAGCAATATATCTTTAAGTCTTTGAAAGACTCATGGAATTGAATTTAGTACAGCGTAGCATTCAATCGTTGTTTTTACTTCACTTAGAAAAATCAATTCTACTCAAAAATAAGTCACAGAATTTACATAGGCACCTATGCTGTTCAACTAAAAGTTTCTGAGTTTACCTTCCAGAAAAAGCCAAGTAATCGGACAATATTCGAACCAGTCCTAATTTTCGCTTGTTCTAATACTAAAATGTGATCCAGAATATGTAATCAATACATAAGTCAACTAATAAACTCCGTTTTCTCAAGCATGTCCCAATAATGAGCACTTGATTTCATTTTCAATCTTAATATAATCTTTCAGAACATCAAATGCCCGTACTGTATAACTGAAAAATTATTTTCCATTTAAAATAAACGGGAACGAACTCATTTTCTGTCTCATTATAAACAACTTCGCACGGCATTGTTATATTTCCTTTCAATAAAAACACGAAAAAGCTGGAAACATTTCTATCCGCAAGCCAACTGAATTTTTCCCCGTAACAATTCACTTCCTGTCTTAAACGTCTTGTTCGTTTGATTCATTCAAACAAGCGGCGCGCGCCAATAATTATCGATTCGCGCGCGGAAACAAAAAACCCGCGCAACTTTTCACAATGCACAAGTTGCGAATTGATTAGTACAAAGGTGTGTGATGCGCTGTCACGAAAATTGCAGATTGAGTGAGAGATTGAGTGAGTTGTGCTCACGTTGGTGTGAGACCGAGAACAAACAAACAGACGAGCACACGTCATTTTTGACTGAACCGAGTTCGAAGCGTGTGGATAGTATTTCAGAGTAAAAAAACTCGGACTCAAAGAATTTGAGTCAATTGGGTATGATAGAGTTTTCAAAAACTTTATGCAGTCTAGTGTTACGAAAACGTGCGGCCGTGAGTGATAGCCGTTACGTTTATTGAAGAGTGATAGGTGAGGAAAAGTCCGGAGATTGGTATTTTAGGAAGTAGTATATTATTTCATTGTTTAAAGCGAAATTAAATCCATGCCAACATTATAAATTAATCTTTCCAACCATTATTATTGTCAAATGTGAATTGTTAATAACACAACTGGTTGTACGGAAACGGAACTAAATACTCAGAACGTTTTATAGTAGAAAAAGTAATAAACTAAACAAAAACCACTGGATGAGGAGGTATATAGAGTAAAAATGTGAATCTTCAAAGAGTTCATAGGGGCATTCGCAAACCGCATGCATTAATATCGTTCTTTGTACTAAGTGAGGAAAAGTACGTGACCTGCCATGAAAGCTCGTTTCAATGATTCAATGATTTATGCTTGAAAAGGCGAGCATCAAGTAGCGCTCTGCACGGAGTGTCCGCAAGATGTTGAGTAGGGAATTCCAGCATTCTAGCATTTACTGTTCAGTCAGTTTTAACGGTTGCGTTTCAAAAACTTTTGAAATATGCCGAAGATTCACAACAAGAATTTGTTCATACCCTAACAAAGGTCAGCATTTTTTTCGCTATGGTGGTGCAGCATGTTTTAAGGACGCGATAAGATAGAAAGCCTTTCAAACTGAACAATTTAAAACACAAACCAAGATACGGTATGTGCTAATCCATTATCTTCTTTTGCGACGATGAAGCCATCATTAATCAACTCCAGTCACACCTCTTGCGTGACACGAAAATGGAAAAGTGGATTAGTAGAGCAGCTGCCACCTTGCCCTGTTTGAACTCTCGTGTCTGGGGCATCAGCAAGTTGACTGTGAAAACAAAGATGGTGGTGTACAGCTTGTGGGTACTGAAGGCTTTACTGTATGGCAGTAAAACCTGGACCATCCACGCGAGACACGAACGGAAGTTGAATGAATTTCATTTGTCACATCTTGATTACTTCGTAAATGGACAGATTAACAAATGCAGAAGTGATTTCTAAAGCTCAGTGAATGTTCACTCTGCGGCGATAACACCTCTCACACTGATTAACTCATGTGTGTAGTCAGAAAACGGTCGTATTTAACAAGACTAACTCTATAGAGATTTGAAAACATGAAGACGTTTTATGGCAGGCCGCACTCGCGCTACAATGATATTGCAGGGAAAATATGGAAGTGCTGATCAACAACCATACGGTTTGAAAAGAACCTTCTCTGAACCGCGTAATCTTCAGGTTTTTTCTCAAGCATAAAATTCTAGCGCCAGAAGAGAAAATCATATTTCCAGGTGTTTAACGCAAATTACACTGAATTCGGACAAACGCCGTCATGCAACCGAGTAGTAACTATCGTTGTGAATGTGGAGAGCTTGTTCCTCTGGAATCGGACATTTTTATGTGGAGCCTGAAATCTTCTAGTGACTGCAATATACAGTCCAATCTCATTACTAAACAACCTAGCTACGATGCTACTCTCGGTGTTATGCCACTTTTTCTCGGTTCTTGCACGTGTCATAGTGTTGACATAATAACGAGGTTTTGTAAAAACGGCTTTACATTCAAATCTTGCTACATGCCACCTGCCTAGACCGAGCAAATATGGTATAATACCGAGGGTAGCATTACTATGCTACTCTTCTAGCGGCATTAAACCGAGATTTGACTGTATATCCACGGTTAACATCCATCGAACGAGCCCAAAAACAGTGACAGCTGAGAGATTTCAAATAAGAGATTCTTTCGGAGTCCAAAGTAACCCAACTTCGTCCTTATCTCTAATGCGCATTGTCGGAGCAATGTTTTCAGAAAAAAATATACCGGGCATGTAGTATAGCACAAATATACTCATCGGTAAAATATTAATTCTAAGCCAAGGAACACCAACTATTGGTGTACCATTACTTGAAGACTCGAGTATCAGTCAATAACTTGAATAAAAAATGAATGTTTTTTACGTTAGAAATGCTTATAAATTCATTTTTTTCAGTTTCAGGCGTTTTGAGCTGATCGTATCTAGGCTACTCGATTTCCCCATCTTGTAATAAATTCTGTCAATTTGCGAGCCATTTATCGTCGAATATAACCAAGTGTCAACTATGGGTGGTCTCGAAACCACGCCTGCACAAATATTTATCGCCTAATCGCAACAACATTCTTGACCGTGAGATAGCAACTTTGAGAATGAAGAGGAAATTGACCGAGTGCTCAGCATTGTTTTGAACTGATAACGGTCTTTTACTAATGGACACATGATTAGATTCAGCTTGGTTTCAGTCTGTAAGTCTTCGCGCTATTTGAGTAATATTTTCGCATACCTCTGAACTTTAAGCGTCGCGAGTTGGTCTAACTATTCCAGATGACATTACGGAATAATTAAAGTCAAGGTCACAACCGTAATCATGTTTCAATGTGCACAATGAAAAAAATTATCACGTGTGACCTTGAACAAATAAATTAAATCAGTCAAGGTCACATTTGCAGTCACAACTTGTTGTAACCATTTGACAAAAAGTATACGCTATGAACTTCCCGCTCACGTTAAAACAACACACAATTTGATCGAAATTTGTATCCTTTTTTCTTGCCCATTTAATCCGCTGCTACATTTTCCAAATGACTCTGGGAAAAGAACAGGTGATCACGAGGAATAGATCGTGTGCGTAATCTCAGTCGAATTTCGGGCAACTCGGCGACAGTAGAGGAGTGAAAAAGTTGTGTATGATTTCACTTGTCTGTGCAAAACTCGATTAATGAATCGCTTATCGACATTGAAACGCATTGTTATGTCGCCAATTCGTAAGGCACGGGTATGAGCAAGAATTATTTATTTCTTGTGAGGTTAGTGTATCTGTCGTTTTCTGTGGTGTCTACGATACTTGTTGGGATAACGATGAGTTAGCTTTCCTCTCAATCACACTATGCTAATGTTCAGTTTGAATGACCGAGTTATAACAAATAACAATGGTTAATATATTAGAAACATAGCTTGGTATCACTCAGGTTTATTGACGAAATTGGATGTTGAATGAATGTATATTTTGTTTTTCAACCGCCTTTATAAAATGCACTGTGGCGTGAGAGTCATGAAGTGGAAAACAATTTATCGGGCAACAGAACTCTGCTTCGATTAAAAATAAAAATACCTAAACTAATCCTTCGTGAGAACAATTTTGCAGAATTTGAAACAAAGTGAACACTCTCATCAAGGAAGACAAGCACACTTACCATTGCTTTCTATCTTTGAAAATGGAAGGAAATCCTAAATTGTCATATCGGATTGTCAATGCTCTATCGAGCGTGAAACTAGGGGTGTTTTTTGTGCTTACTGAAGATGAATTAAAGTCTCAGCAAAGGAAACATCTGATAATCTCGTTCAAATTTATACAAAAGTATTTAAACCTTTAACCATCAGATCGATCGACCGACATCAACCGTGTCGCAACAATTGACTGAGATCGAGATCAATTCGGTGATTATACAACGACATTTGTGTCGAATGAACTCTAGGGTCTCCCTGTTCTGAAATCCTGTGACCAGTAGCTGTGTGAAACATTATGTGAATTGTATAAACATTGTCTAACATAAGGAGTGTTGCCATCTGAATGGAAGACTGGGATAGTTTCACCTATCTACAAGAGTGGTGGACGTTCAGATCCTGCAAAACACTTGGCGCAAGTCAATCGTTCGAATCTACGGGGTACAAACACGGGTTATTGATTATTCTAATAGCGTAACGCAAGGTTCCGCCCTCAGATCAGTAACTTTATTGGTTTTCATCAACGACCTACCATAGACGCTCTCATACAAGATGATTCTCTTTGCTGATGACATTGAACTTTGGACGTAGATGATATCGACAGCGGATTTGTATAGCCGCAAAGTGATTTAGATGCTCTCCATGAAAAGTCAGTAAGGAATAATCTACTATTCATTTCCCAAAAATGCAAGGTGCTGCAAATTGGTATGCCATTCCAGTATCAATATCACTTTTGGGCAGACGGTATTTGAGCTGACCTGAGTCGGAAATGGATCTTGGAATCTGGGTATGCAGGTAGCCTAAAGAACTAAGTGCATGGTGAGGTCATCTACAAGCTTGCTTTCAAGCTTCTAACCTGGAACGTTGCTCATCATCATGAAAGCCTACTTAATTCCAACTATAGAGCATGCATAACAAGTTTGGACTCCGTGGTTAAAAAAGGATATACTATTGTCTGATAAAATATACCATCGTTCAACCAAACTCGTAAGTGGTTTCCGGAAACTAACGTACGAGGAATGATTTCAAAATATGAAACTTCCCACTCCTCTTCAAGGAAGCTTCCGGAGTTGTACGATACTTACATTGTTGTTGGCCTCCTTCGGTCGATGTCGACCATGGATGTACATCACAATCGCATAAATTTTCATGTTCTACAGCTTTTCGAATGACTAAGCAGTCCGATTCGGGAGGAACAATCTCTCCCGCAGCGCTTGCAACGATGGTCAGAACTCGGTTGTAGGGCGTCAGCTGCGCGCCGGCGGCGTGCATACGAAATATTAATTACCCCACATCATTCTTTAAAACATTTATCCGAATACCGTGAGTCACAGCATACACGCGACCACTCAGCAACAACAAATGTTCTCCATTCCCGTATTCCTGTATATTGAATCAGCTTCCGGTCCGAAAGCGTAGTCTGTTGAAAGTCAAAATTGATGTTGTTTAAACAATAGCTTCCTGTTAGTCCAAAGCGGTCTGATCAAGCTACTCACTGCTAACCAATAGTTGCTTTCGGCAAGGTGCTTTTGAAACTAGTTGTTTTGATTTCGAAATCCACTTATTGCTAGCTCCCACCATATGCAAGTGCAACATTATACCCAAAGTGATTGGAAGAAATGGCAATTGCACACGAGCACTCTACTCAGTATATAAAACCATATCACCCGTTTGGCTTTGTGTTATGAAACCGGAGATGCTCATTTGTCTTATGGTTCCTATCGACCTGGTAATCAAAAGGCACTTACCCGCACTCTTCTGAGCATTGACTCGATGGTGATTGGCTCGACTGGCCTCCTGGCCAAATTGGCCGGGCACGCATCGTCAGCTTATCGGCTTGGAAATCTCCGACCAGACGATAGAGATATTGACCAGTGTATGGATCCCTGGCGTAGTTGTAAATGGAGTATTGCCCGTAACCGTCGCCATTCTCATCAAAAGCCACGTGGTTATCGTAATCATCTGGAGATGGAGTGAATGTGTGCTTTAGGGAAACATATGGTGTGGATGGGTGGAGTATGGAGTGAAGTATAAGTTTGAAAAACAGTCAGCAGATAATGCAACTTGCGAGCACCACAAGGATGACCTACAGAGCATTAACGCTCAGCACCGCGCAAGAGCTGGCAGCGCTAAAAGGTCAACGACAAAAGTTTGAGTGTTCTGAAAATGAAGAACATCAGTAGATATCGACGAATATGCAATTAGTCAAAGTTAGTAAAACGAGTCAAACGTAGTGAGGGCTCGAAAGAAACCGGTTTTCGCGAAATGTCGGCCTGAGCAGAACAAATTCGTAATGTATTGCAGGCAGAATGAGATTCGCCCTTTGCAATATAGGTGTGGCATTTACGTACGAAGCGCATTTATCAATTGGTATTCTCTTGGATTATAGGCTTAGACGTTAAACTTGATTAGCGTTGGGAGTCAACATCTGTACACATCATTGGAGATGTCGTGGTGAATTTTGAAGCAAATGTACTCGGGGTGGGTTGATAGCACCGGAAACGTAATATGGCTCCACATGCACATAAAATGCGACGTGTAGTTTTGCTACAGCAAACAGACGTGTCTTGACTTGTCGCTTCTTTGTTCGAATTTTAATAAGCAGATACAATAGCGGGCGTTCGTGTAAATGCTCATACTTGTACCACAGATAAAACACCATTCGATCGTAATTACATTCGCTTATAGCTATCCATATCAAGACGATTTTGCATGCTAAAGAAGAAATCTTTAAAAACAAAGAGTATTCGCTGGACGAATGTTCTTAGTCACACATTTTCTCTCTCTGTCAAAGCGAAATTATTCCACAGAAGTGATAGCCCTGGCAGGTAGCGGTTGAATAAATTGTCTGGTTTACACGAAAGTTCAAGTGCAAACTTTTCGAATATGTCGGCGGAGGTATTTCGCATATTCAAGTTACCCTTGGTAAAAATGTGTAAGATGACCATGCTCGACTCTCCATCGAAAGATTAGGAGCCCAGTTGTGTTATTTTTGCGGCTGAATTCCTAGTAAAAATCATAAGACATCAATTTATCATGTCCATTTTTCTCAAGTAGTGCCTAATATCATTCGAAACATTTCAATAACACGTTTTGCTTTGACGGGGTAGTTTTATAAACCGCTTTAAAAAACTAGGTATGGCGAAGGTTCCAGTCGGTCATCTCACTCGAGAAAGTCTTTGTCTTCGACCTGCCCTAGAACGATCACATTAGTGGGATTCCCAAAAAACAAGCTTGATCTAAAAGAACAAAAGTATTCTGTTACAGGTTCACAAGCGGTAAGCAAGTGTGCTCAAACATTAATTTTCTTTCACTCCATTGAACATTCCACTGATGTCATTCGAAGGTCAAATGTGCTGCAGAGAAATATATATATGCCCAACCTATACCTATGTATTCTATGGCTAAAATGTATGCACCATCATAGCAGTAGTGATTGACTAACGCAAGTTTTTCACTCAGTCTGGTACGGTTCCTGTGATTTACCAATGAGATACAAACCTTGACACAGAATGAGTCACTTTGCCGATTATTCTAGAATATATGTGAGAGTCAATCCTTAAAGGACTGCTTTATCTTGAAAGGAGACTTCCATTTGTAGACTACATTGGTGAAAGATTCGGTTTATGAGTATTGGACAGTTTCAAAATCTGTCAGCATTCAAGAACATCTACAGGAGTGTCTCGAGTGGGTTAGGCTCACTTCGACACCGGTTCGGGTGTCTTTAGACATCATAAACCCAGTGTTTAAGCGCCATAGTTACGAAAGGACGTTGTTCTTCTCGATCAGTGTTATCACGGGGCAATCAAAACGTTAAGTAGAATAATGTAACTTCAAAATGAGCTGTATTCTTATCTATTCGAACGGACTCACTCGTGTGTACGAGAATTAAAGTAGAACTAGTCAACCATGTGCCTTGTCCCACCTAATGAGGAGCAAATTTAAACTTTTCCCCACAGTCCTAATAGGTAGTTACCATCGTACAACCAAACTCCTAAGTGATTTCAAGGATTTAACGTACGAGGAAAGAGTGCATCTGCTGAGCCTCTTCTCCTCACTTCAAAGAAGCGTTTGAAGTGATGTGATGATTGCCTACAAAACATTTCATCCACCATGAGTCGTAGCATGCATGCGCACACTCAGCGAACTTACACACTCCGCATTCCCATATTGACTGTTGCGACATTATTATTCTCTACTTGAATGTTTCCATTGGAACTATCACTATGACGCCTATTCGAATTGTGGATAGAAATTCGTTACATTACAGGATTATGAATAATCTCCATTTCAAGAACAAATGTAATTGTGAATTTGAATGCATTATATCGCCTTACATTCTGGAATCTGGAATCTACCTGCCGACAACGCAAATTTCTCCGTGAACAGTCCTCGGAGTTCTGCTCAAATCGTTCGACTCGGCCATGACAACAACGTCCCATTGGTTTTCTTGTTTGCTTTTTTCTAGCCCAGCAATCCACTTCTTTATGGGCTAATCTGTACCTTCATATTTTGCGTTTGTTGCTGTCCTTTTAATACACACCATGTACACAGTCTTACACACTGGACATTGCACCTTGAACTTGTGCTCAGCTTTCCATTACGGCTTTGTTCTGTTCTCCTGACGGTTGGGTAAGAACGGGGCATCGATTGGTAAAACACAACGACTGTCTCTGCTACATCATCTGCTTCATCATAACATCTACCTTGTGTCATCGTCTAAACCAAACCGACTTTTCCTTATAATTGGAATCATTCCTCATTAGAAACTCCAGGTTGGAGCTTACATTTATCACCCTCGTATAGCTAGCGATTCGAATCACCTTCTACCTCGGCATGCCGTCTCCCCATTCAAGGTACACTTCTTCGATGTTAGCGAGCAGATTCGTTAGAACGTATCTCGATTTACACTTGCAACACCAGAGGCTTTGAAACTGCGAGCAGTTAGTCGTACCAGATATAGAACCGAATACTTTGAACTTAGTGTGTGGATGATGTTCAGAATATATTCGCTGAGCTCGCATTGTTTGTCCAGGATTGTTCGTCATCAGGCCAGATGAAATCATCAGCGAAAATTCTTTCAAAGTTACGAACAAGCAATACGAGCTCAGCTAACACAATCCGAACATCTTATCGTGTGCCAGATAGAAATTTTGCAATACCAATTTTGTTTCACAAAGACGAAAAGTACCTCGGATATTAATATGTTGATGCATTTACTAGTCAACTCGTGTAACCACTTTTGCACATAATTTTTATCGGAATTAATTTTGCGTGATCGATAAGATATGATAAGAAGATTTCGCTAATAGAAGAGATAACGTGGTAGGTATCATTTAACCTATACTACTATAGATAAAATCTTGGATGATCGACAACAAAAACAAGCAGTAGTAGAAGTTAGTTAAATGAACCGTCAGAAACATGACGGGCAAATATTCAACAGCTAGCAGTATATCGAAACCCCTAGAAATCATATAAAGTGATTCAAAAATTGCTCCTGGATTGTCGTATCCAAGCTGTAAATTCGCGGTGGGAATGGAAACGTTTAGAATCCATCTTGGAAAATGGGGCAGTTAAGAAGAACAGACAGTATGCTTACACGATATCCGTGTTTACACGCAGTATTTGAGGTTGGTGCGAACTAAAAAGTGAAGACATTATGATCAGGAATCGCGTGTCTGCAATATGCTTCTTCGATTTTTTTCTGATGGAATGAAAACGATATTACTTTGAAGGACATTGATCAGGAAAGGAAACAGGCCCGGTATAATTGGTTCGTCCGTCTACAAAACTCCAACGTTGTTTATTTTACACTCGGCTATCGCACTGAAACGACAAAATAATGCTGAATACTTTGCATTTAAGTGTGTGTGTGGCCACGTGATGGAACATTTTGGCCGTGGCAACTATATCCAACAGCGGCATACTAGTTCCACGCGTCTCAAATACATGCTGATCCTGAACGTATTGTCCCCACTTAATGAGTGCCAACCAATCGTTTGTGAAGGAAATGCATGCAGATGAGCATTTTTGTCTATGGTCATGGGTTTAACCCAATCTACATGTGATTAAACGGGTTGTCCGTGCGAACCAACAGTGGCATACAAGCTCAACTTGATTACCATTATTCCACCGTTTCAAGCGCCCACGGATCCTGATTCTGCTGTCCCTACCTGATTAGTGTAAATAGCACAAAACCGATCGTGGTCTTTGCGTATCAGGGAAATACATGCAAAGACGGATTTTGTTCATCCTTTTAGTTACAATCTCCAATCCGGTTGCTTAAACCTGTCGGAACCCCACATAATGTGCAAGAGTGATTGAGTAAAACAAAAAGATTAAAAACCCAAACAGGGACAGATGAACAAAGGGTGATTTTAAAGTAATTTTCAAAGAGGATTCTTACAAGGAATCACGTTGTAAAATTGTGTAAGTATAGAGTGATTCGCAGTTTAACGCTCAAGACGCTTATCAATTACAAATGTATTGTGCAGCCTACATCCTCCACATTAGCAATTGTCAAACGCGTTCTAGCTGGTTGCCATATTTAGTGATCATTGCACCACTAGAAAGGGGTCAAGCAAAGTTATACTTTGAAGCAAATGTTACTTCCTACATTTGATTTAAGGTTATTTTAAGGTAGTTCAAGGCGTATAATGTTTCAAAAAGCGTTTAGGTTCAAAGCAACTAGGTATGTTGAAAACTGAAACGCAATTGAAATGAAAAATAAATCCTGAAAATTTGTTTCCCCAAAGTACAAAGACTTTGGAATCAAAACAATGAATTATTCTCTGTTAAACAGATATAGACGGAATAAAAATACATTTTACAGTTTAGGTGGGCTTAAAATGGTAAGTCTAAGAGATCAGTGTGTCGCCTCGCGTAGAAAGTCCTTTTAGGGGATGGTTTGTTGTATGCAATAATTTTTGGGGAAGATATGATCTCCTCTAAATCGTGGATGGTAGATTTTGGACAAATTTAAACAATTTGCCATTTCTTCATACGACTTGTACTGCATACCGAGAAATAGCGTCAGTGGCCGGTGCTAAATTCCCCCTATAAGTTCATCATCCACGCTGAGCCTAGGAAACCATGACTGTACAGAGTATTTCATAGCTACGTTTTCCTAACCCAGGGCATTGATTGAGGCAAACATTCGGAAACCGGTTGTTGCGTTGCAGTGCGTGTCGTGTGATCAACGCAAAACAGATGATCTGAGGATTTATCTTTTCATCCGGCATTGAGATGCCCCATGTCGAAAATATACATCTGCGAGGACTAGCCAACGATGCTTACAGGGAATTCTAGCTGTCGTTGCAGATGTACATGATCCACACGTTGCATCGAAAGTTATACTGAAATACGAATTTGATTTCTGTATCCGTTACACAAACATCATCTTGGCGTTTGCTGGTTTGTCAGATATCTTTCGTAGCACTATCGGAACCATACACTTTCATATGATTACTGACACATGACGCACATAGGTAGTTACAATCGTTGCCGTGACTGTGGTTATAAAATCAAAAAACGCATTTAGAGCCGTGTTTGTACGGTGTTCTACATCCACACGCATGGAATGTTCGAGAATTTGAATTTGCATATTACCTCCCTGAATTTACTAGACCCTTGGTTGAGGAAACTTTTAGATATTTCAGCAATGCGTGCAAGAATCTCTGACAATACAGCTACGATGATATGTGATGACAATTCACTCCATTTGTGAGCTGAGAAAGTTCCCCGCGTTTCATTCAGCTGAATATGTTTTGTTATTGAATATATCTCAATGTGTAGGGGTTACCACGTGAGTCCATAGGTTGTAATTCATGTCTTTACAGCACTTGTACGTTTGGGAATAGATGGATGGCCCATATTAATTTCCCATCACACTAGTGCGTAAATAAGTAACGTCATTAGTCGAAAACTAACACAGTCCAACCTCCACCGTACAACTTTCGGTAAATAACCCCGAGATAAGCACGCCCCCTATGAAGATCATCTACTTTACAATGAAAAAATCGTAATATTCAACCAACTTCATATACAATAAATCTTGATATCGTGATCAGTTTGAAATCAGCAAATAAATTTGGTTACCATAGCGACGCCATTGTATAAACCTTGTTGTTCACCAAGGCAACAATTTAAACACGAATGTTGGAATTGGGAGAATTATGCTGTCATTTGAATTCGTCGGAAAGATATGACATTTCACAATATATTGTATTTGTGATTATATATGATATGTGATTAAATCAGAGCTCTATTGCGGTGAGTTACATCAAGCTCTGCAATTTATGCAGGAGGGAAATGAAAAACAAATAGGATCAACATCAAACATTATAAGGAAAATCAATATCATGTGATTTCGATTGTTCTCTATGACCTTGAGTTACTTTTGGTTAAGACCATAAAGGATCGCCAGCAAATGGCTTCTAATAGTCTTGACATTTTGGTTGATACTGCCTCAGATTTACACACAAAATGCTTCAACCCAGTCATTGTTGAACGTTTTGTAGAACCGTGTCGACGACTAAGAAAGTCATCGGGTTTAACCAAGTGATCGGTGTCAACCACTTCGGCTAGGATGGAACTGTTCATCTTTCTAGAAAAAACACTTGTTCAACCAACTTGGCTGGTGTTCATAAATCTGCTTCCTTGTTTTCCATGTCTTACGGTGAATGTATCCAAGTGCACATGAACATGTATTTGGTAAAATGCAAATTGCGAGTGCCCGAACAGGTGATGAAGGTTATTCTTACAGAGTTTTCCATGAGCTCGGCAATAGGTCTAAGCCTGCGTCCTTGAACACACAAAAGCGGTTGGCAGTGTTGATTGTGCACAACGCGCGTAAATTCTAAAAACACCGGCAATACCGTACAGCATCGGTAATTGGATATTTGGATACTTCAAGGATTAATCTTAATACGTTAAAATCAATAGACTACGTTCTTCTCTCGCACACGACTGTAAGAGGATTCATGGCGTGATTTTCTCTCCATCATTCTTTCCAACATACTCATTCGGCTCTTCCGCAGCCGACTTTAAAGGCGTCGTCCTTAAAGCAACGCCGAAGGTATAACGGCCTGCACGATGTTCTTGCTACAAGTAACCTCTAAGCATTTCGATAAAGTAAAACCAGTGGCCAGTTCAGAACACTGCGCAATTTTCTCGGTAGAATTCTCTTATCCGTGAATAGTTTACCTCCCGCAGAAAATTTAAATTTAAAACCGCGACTTGTGTAACAAGAACAAGTAAATCTATCTTTTACACAGTTCAGCTAGCTAATCTCCCACAATGACGCAGACAAAAGAGGATTGCAAACTAAGGTATTCTCGAATAATCTAGATGAATTTAATAAAACAACTAAAATGTTGAGAGCAATGGTCAGAGAAGTGCCAAGTTGTGAGAGGGAAAGGAATGTTGATTTTATTACGGTAGTCTATTATTAAGCATCATCAACCGTACAATGTTAATTTTGTAAAAACACATCACAGTTCTGCGTTTGCTATGTGGAACGAAATTGGTTCAGCCTACTAACAAGCGTGACCGCGTCACGAGATCCAACGCACAGACAAAGAAATCTATCGATCTAGCTGTGACTGTGAGTATTGTTCACCCGACCGTAACACGTAACAAGGGTGAACTTTGCTCCAAGTGCCTGGATCCGGCAAGTACTGTTTCCGTTATGTGGGTTACACGTGTATGTGATTTGTGATGAGACTTTGACAGATGAGTGTATAAGGCTTGTGAACGATAACAAATATCCACCCCGATTGGAATATATTTCGGACCGATCGTGTGTTCATAATGCAAACGGTTAGAGCAGTTTTTGGGTAACGTTTCATTTCTGACACAGAAGCTTCGTCAGACCAAAGGTGATAGTCAGGACAGGGAACATGATTAAGTAGTAGTCAACCCACCACCAATTATTTGACTTTACCGCTAAACAGCCTATGGTACGCCTACAGTACGTCACGTCTCGTGGGAATGACCATGATCAGTGGTCGATTTTCCTACTAGTGTGTATTCACGTCAAGGTCAGTCGACAGCGGCCCACATGCGTAAAGTACATCACTAACGGAGCTAATGCTAAGCTATTTTTGAAATTGCAAAGGCAGGTCAATAAGGTGGATGGGGTAGAAATCTCCACAATCTAGCGCTCGGCACTGATGCGAAAGTAAATAGTTTTTATTCACCTTATACCCCCTAGTTAATTAGGTTTTTGTTTTTCTTCAAAAATAGTCTTAGTCCCGTTAGTGATGTACTTTTACGCATGTGGGCCGCTGTCGACTGACCTTGACCGTGTTCACTTGTATTAGATTGACGTGGATACACACTGTGAGGAAAATCGACCACTGATCCTGGTCATTCACACGAGACGTGACACCTCGTAGGCGCACTATAGGCTGTTTAGCGGTAAGTTCAAATCAGTGGTGGGGGGTTGACTACCACTTAATCATGTTCGCTGTCCTGACTATCATCCTTGTTCTGACGAAGCTTCAGTGTCAGAAGTGAAACGTTACCCAAAAACTGCTCTAACCGATTGCACTCAAATTTCTTTTCATTATGAATACACGATCGGTCCCAAACATATTTCAATCGAAAGAAGAACAAAGTTTGAACTTTCCGGGCACTGTCTGGTCAAATTTCTTAATCACATGGTGAAACACACGTGGCTAGTGTTAAACACACATGCTTGGACCAAAAATGCATACTAGCGTTTATCTCCATCAAAACGACGGGTTTCGTGGTGTTTGCACTCACCAGGTAGGAAAAGTGCGATCTGGATTTGGATGTTTTGCTAGATTTCATTTCTAAGCAACCATTGCATAAGGTATATTGTGGTGCTCACATTCCTTTCACTTACGCACCACATCGTGTTTCTTTATAAGAACCCCATACAGCAGTGCCACACAAGTTTAACTTTGTTTAACTACCGCGGCTCTCCTAGCAATTAATCATTGATCAAAAATGGATAATATCTATTAATAGAAATTTAATTTGTACGAAGCCACTGAGACTAACACACACAATTTTGGTCGGAAAATAAACCACTTCAATGTGCCAAAGTGTTAAATGAGGCGAAAAAGCCTCACTCAAGGGACCGAATCTGTTCAGCTAAAATGACCGTTGCTATGACAACGTGAGTTTAGCTCAACTTACTCGGAAATGGCTGGGAATCCACTTGATACGAGTGGCTATCTGCGAGATGCAGACGAACGTATTAATCTCGTTAATCAGTAGCTGTTAAATAGACCATGAAAAGTTCAAATAGCATGCCACTTTAGTGCAAGAAGGTATGGTATGGCAATCACGCGTGTGTGGATGATCTGCATAACGCCACTGTCCGGCACAACACAAGATCAAGAAGGCGATGAAAAAGTCGGCCGCTATCGAACGATATACAATTCGTCAAGGTCGGTCATAGGAGCCCAGCGTAGTGAGGGCTTGAAGCCTACCGGTTGGCACGAAATCGATTGGCAACTCAGATCGGGACAGACATGCTTCAGGACAGTATGGTGGTTGCCTGCTTTGTCTATATAAGATAGGCGAGTGTTTTGTTATTTGTCTTGTGCATAATACATGCGTTTGACCAATCAGTTTTCTCTTGTGTCATGGGATTCGTGAATGAACATGTGTAGCGTTGGACAGTTTGACCTCAGTGATGAAGCGGGAGACAATCTTCAAGTGGCTGTCAAACGAGGGGTATTGTTGCACGCTGACCCGCATGTCTTGAAAAAAAGTCAGATTTTCGGCTGCTGCCCGTTTATCTGAAAAGACCTGAAGTAATCACATCTGGCCTCTCTCTTCACTCGCTCGAACGTTCGTAACAGATGAAAGCTTTGGATATTGATCCGGTCAGTTAGGAAGCAATTGCTCTTGACCGCTCACTTTGGAGGGACGGTGTGAAAATCATCTGGCTGGTGAATAGTGGCTGCCTAATTTGTTTACTAAGATAACTCATCGACCGGTTTCTGGGTTTCGATATGAAGTATGCAAAAGGCCTACCCTCGTCAACTGTTTTGATGCTAGTAGAGTTTAGAGTTTTTTCCAATGTAAAGCGCGCACCAACGCAGCAACAACTGAGCTAGAAAAAATGTGTGAGTGTTCTAACTCAGCCTGCGAAGCATTTACACAGCAATGATGGATCTTTTAGTAAACTTTTATCACTTAACTTTTGGTAATCAGTTTCTCGGATAATTTATCAATTTTGAGGGGCGAATTCGAACCCACCAGCATTCAGAGGCTTTTGTTTCACCCCATTGTCTGCTAAAATACCGCCCTAACTTATCCACCATTTTAAACGGATTCCTTTGGAAGTTCGAAGAACTCACACTGTGGAGTCATAAAGTAAACTAGCAAAACGTGTCAAGCACAAGCCTCGGGTCAGATACACCACACCACCCTCCGGCATGAGACATCCGCATGAAGCGCCAAACAATCGCACATTTGCACGAACCCGGGTTTCGGAACAATTGCACACGAAGGAATGTCAGTCGCTATTGAAGGACATGCGATTCGAGGTCGTTCAAACAAATCCAATCTGGTGAGAGCTTGGAAGGAACCGTTTGACACGAAATCGAGAGGCATGTCACATCAGTTATACAAGCTGCTAGTTACATCCGACTGATTAATTGTAATTAGTCGAATCGCGCGATCTCTCTGTGTGTGCGCGTCTGTAATTCTTTTTCATGCGCGTAATAAACGCTCTGAGCTATTGGGTTTTCCTAGCTGGGCTTAACGGAATGACCTCTAGGCGTGAACCGTAACGCACTAGACGTTTGGACGGTAAAAAAAGGTTGGTGTGATTAGATTAGATTACAGTCTAGTGTTATGAAGGTGTGGTTCAACAATGTATTAGATATTAGGCGCGGAGCGGGATTTATCTTCGTGTGACCTGATCTGGTAAAATTTTGACGCTTTTGCCGCACATGCATCGTCATCCTATGGTATATTTTAAGTTCATTGGTTTTCTACAATCAAACTTCTGGATTTCTAAATGTGTTTGGCTGTGTTTTGGGAAATCACGCATAAGGTTCTAATCGTCAGCAGCTAAACGTAGCGTGTGCGCCCTACTTACTTGGATAATCAGAAAGTCTCAAATATAATTCCAAGAGTGTGTAAAACGCAGTTGCGAAGCTGTGCGGTGAAATGAAACAAATTTAACAAATTCTCGGATCAAATTACACTCAAGAGACATTCAGCATGTAGCAGGACAAAAGAGTTTATCGGCAATGTGGAAGCAGCACTTTGGTAAAGTGTGAACACATACAAACAAACCATCCCGATGTGTCCAGTATTTAAAGCATAAACTAACTTTCCTCAGTTCAATCTGTAACTTATTTGCTATCACAATTCACATGAATTCTCATCACAAACCCACATATTGATTTCGTTCGCTATGTACTCAAGTTGAAACTGTACCATTAGTTTCCGGGGCTAGGAAGCAATGGATGTGCTTTGTCGCGAATGTAGAATAAGTTTCAACGAAGGCCTCTTGTGTGTTGTTCGTTGAATAGCGCACGAATTTAAGTATGTGATTTAGCTTTGTTATTCTTGTTGGCCTCCTTCGGTCGATGTCGACCATGGATGTACATCACAATCGCATGATTTTTTTCATGTTTCACAGCTTTTCGAATGACTAAACAGTCCGATTCGGGAGGAACAATCTCTCCCGCAGCGCTTGCAACGATAATCAGAACTCGGTTGTAGGGCGTCAGTTGCACGCCGGCGGCGTGGTCTGCGTTCAGCAGCCAAGAGGTGTATCTGCTCCTCCCCAGCTTGCAGACGACGTTTTACACAATGCCTTCAATGTGAGCGGTCAAGAGCTTTGTGTGTTTCACCATTTACCCATGTGTAATGTGTGTTTGTGAGATCGAAAAAGTGTTAAGTGTGTAGACATTTCACACAAATATAGCTCACACAATGTTTGCTGTACCAATTCTGAATATTTTAAGATTTAGACCCAAGCTGTAATCTAGCAAATTAACTTTAATTTAAAAAATGGCCACATGTTCAATCGCAGAGAAAATTTATGTATACAACTAAACATCTTCTTGAGTCGAAACAATATTGTTTACTTATCTCAACATACTCTGTAGAACATCTTGATCCACATGAATGTGTCACAAGCAATTTATGTCACAGCAAGTTCAAAATTAAGAAAGATTTCGCAAATTTGTCCGAAAATTCAAAAACTACAATGTAAAATGTGCGCATGAGATTAATTTCCAGGGAGGAGCCTAATTTTGTATATGCGCTTCATCGTTCAGTCAAAATGCAATTTAAGGAGGCGAATAGTTACGAAAGTGAGGCAAGTATAACAAACCCAGTATTCCTAATCGATTTTAAATTGAAACAGCCAGGATTGAGAAATACAACGTATATTTCTTCGTTTTACCAGTTCACTTGTCTAGTTGAACCGCACAAATCAAAGTGCTAATTGTTTACTTATAAGTTCAGTTTCATACTTTTGGGAGGCCGCTGTTTCCGAACGTTGTTGGAACTTTCGCGACTCTCCCAAGCTATCGATTGTCATGTGAGCAATGCAAAATGCTTCGCATTTTTTCTATCTGATTTGCTCGATAGCACGCAGAACTAATGTTGACAGACATAATGGTCCGCTTTCGACGTACACTGGATTGCACATAAACTGCATAAGCTGTTCTGTGCAAGTATAGTTGCCATGATCCCGTCGTTTTACATAATACGGATCATGACTTATATTCTGACGTAGTATCCAACGATTATCCTGATCAAAATATTAGCCGTTGACATTTCTAACATGCCGCTGTGGCTCAGCGGATATGGCGTCCGACACTCAAGTTCGAATCCCACACCGTTTCCCCTTTTGCTAAATGTGCCCAGCCCACATTCCCATCATGACAAGGGGTGGAATGGTTCCACAAAATGGTCGGGGGAGGCTATGATAGCATAGCAACCTACCCTACCAGAAGCCTGAAAGGCTTGGTATCACTGGAAAGTTGCTGAGTTAGCTAAATAACTACCTAGCAAATCGCGTTACCCAGGTACACGTTGATGGTGCATTATCAAAACCAATCGCAGCGACTAGCGGAGTTCCCCCAGGTTCAGTCCTTGTTCAGATCCTCTTTCGGGTTTATATCAATGACAATATAACATTTCGTTATTTGCGGACGACATACAGATATGGGGTTGCATCCGAAGCCCATAAGACTGTCTGCTATTGAAAAGATCTAGATACGATTCACAGCTGGTCGTTGATGAACAAACTGCCGTTTAACTGTAGGATCATGAATGTGGGGAATCGAGTAGAGTTCACATACCATATAGGTTCACATGTCCTTGAAAATTGCAGTGAAGAAAAAGATTTGGGTGTCTGGATATGCTCCAGTTTAAAAACCTCACTTCAAACTAACACTGCCTTTAAAAAAGCAACACGTGTCGTAAATCTACGCAAACGAGTATGATATGATCCACCTGTTCAACCACATGCCGATAACGTTTAGACTCATGATCATATACAAAAATCAGTATTTGCATACATTTCCATCACACACACACGCATCACAACTGGTCTCTGGCTATTTGTAGTCATCTGGTAGTGATATTTTGTTCGGGTTGTTTATTCACATCTTCATCAATAATGACTTGTAAGTTCCCAGTTGGGAAATACGAGGATAAATCGTTATTTGCGAATTGAAATTTAGGTTTCATCCAGCTAAGTTATATATATATATATATATATATATATATATATATATATATATATATCCTCACAATCATTAAAAAGTGAAAAGTGCCACCCGGCAATGCACGAGAAAAAGAAAGAAAAAATGTACAATATGGGGGGATTTTTTTGTCTATTGCCGATTTTTTGATTTTTTTGATATTTTTCACAAATTTGAGGGGCAACACAAAATCGAATGCACTTTCTCCACTGTTGCCGGTTCTCAGCCATCGTCGACAGCGTGTCAAGCCACAGACACTCACTATCCCTTGGACCCCACCCAGGAAGCCGCGTTCGTCCGACCCGAGCTAAACCCGACGTCAAGCGTTTTAAGGCCTTCTTCCAGGTCAGCGGTTGTCCACCTGAACACCGCCGCCAGCCTGGGCCAACCGACACACGCAGCGCGCGGAAGGGTAGGCGCTCAGGCTTCATTCTCAAGACATGCCCTAGCCAGCGGAGACGGGAACGGTCGATTAGGTCTCGTAGCATCAGGCTGTCCCCACCTAGAACACGGTGCCTCACTTCAACGTTGCTAGTGCGGTGTTGCCACCACACTCGTGCAAGCCTCCGTAAACATCGATGTTCAAACACCTCCAAGCGCCGGAGCTCCTCTGCGCGTACTGCCCAGCTCTCGCACCCGTAAAGCAAGACCGACCTGACTGAGGCCAGGTAAACTCTCCCCTTGAGTCTCAAACTCACGTCAGACCGCTTCCAGAGATGACCTAAACTAGTGAACGCGAAGCGAGCTCTCGCAATGCGAGAGCCGATCTCACTTTCCAGCCCTCCTCCCGCCGTGATGCAGCTACCAAGATAGGTGAACTGTTCCACACAGTCCAGACTGAGGTCATCGACCGTCAGAGTGGGCTGCAACCCCTCCCAATCTTGAAGAAGAACCTTACACTTAGTTGGAGCTAAGTGCAACCGTACCTAGACGCCTCCAATGCTAGCTGGTTCAGGGCATTCTGTAGGAACACCGGATCATCACCAAGCAAAGCAATGTCATCGGCATAATCAAGGTCAGTGACACGGTTACCTGGAAGTAGCTCAATCCCACCCTCAGCGAAGCTACGGAGAGCATTCTGGAGGACATCCTCGATCGCAAAGTTGAACAAGAATGGGGACAGCGGACAGCCCTGGCGCACGCCACTGGTTGTGGGGAACGCCGGCGATAGGCTGCCGTAAACCCTGACCCTCCCTGAAGAATGGGAATAGAGCTCCTTCAAGATGGCGACATACTTAGGAGGGATGCCACTCCTAAGCAAGCAGTTCCAAAGAGTAGTTCTGTCCACCGAGTCGAACGCGGCCCGGATGTCCAGAAAAGCTACGATGGTTGGTCGCCGGTACAGGTGTCTGTGCTCTAATAACTGTCGCAGGACAAAAAGCTGATCCACGCATCCTCGCCCCGGGCGGAATCCAGCCTGTTCCTCACGGCAACGTAACTCCCGAATGGGCGATAGCCGACAAAGGAGGATGGAAACCAGAGTTTAGACGCGACAGGAGTCAGGGATATCCCACGATGATTGGAACACAGATTCCGTGCGCCCTTCTTAAAGATTGGGATAACCGTCGATTTACCCCATGACGCCGGGACCCGCTCCTCAGCCCATACTTTGGTAAACAAATCACGTAACTCCGCTGCCACAAGATCACCTCCCTCCTTAAACAAAATCGGGTGGAGGTCGTCAGGACCAGGTGACTTGTGGCGCTTCCGTGCTCGAATTACCTCTCTCACCTTCAGGAGCGGACTAAGGAAACGGGCCAGGGCGTGCAAATCGGTGTCTCAGGCGGCGAGGTCGGAGGAGGTGGCTGGCTGAACTGAGCACTAAAGTGCTCAGCCCATCGTTCCAAGCGTCTACTAAGATTGGTGATCGGCGAGCCGTCGGTTTTGCAAATAGTCTCGCTCACTGTATTCAGTTTCGAACCAGTAGCTCTAATTAACTGAAACAATTTGCGAGTATTGCCCGATGCGGCTGCAACCTCCATCTCACAAGCACGTTGCGTCCACCAGAACTCGCGGTCATTCCTTAAGCTGGCCTTTAAGCGGGTATTCAATTCTCTCCAGCACGGTTGTGTTCAGTGCCGGTGGGTAAAGTTCGACGGTGATCGATTAAAGCAAGTGACTGGGCCGAGATCCAAGAGCGTGGCGAAGCGCGGGTGGGTTGACAGCTTTCAGAAGTAGCGCAGGACAGTGCTGTCCGAACGAAGTTCCAGTGCTGCTCCACATCAGACGGGGGTGCTTCTGCGAGCTCCCTGGTCAATGCGTGATGGAACTTGGTTCTGACAGCGGGGAGCATCAAAGAGGCGGTGTCCACATGAGTTCGTCGTGCGCGTGCCTTACCCCCAAATTGGAAGTTGACTGTCGCACAGACTAGCGCGTGGTCCGAGTCCACACTGGTGGTCCAGTATGAACGGCAATCCTTGATGCTACCACGCCACCTGTAGCTAATAGCAATGTGGTCAATTTGAGACCAGACGTGCTGTGATGGTGAGCGCCATGTGGCCATTTGACGCTGGGAACGCCGAAATGTCGTACTGGAGAGATAGAGGCGGTGATCGCCACAGAATGTGAGCAATCGTTCTCCGTTATCTGAACGCCCGCCATCCAGCCCATACTGACCTCCAAGGTGGCGCTCGCATTCAGACAGGCGACCAACGCGAGCGTTGAGATCTCCTGCCATGATTACGACATCTGTCCTGCGTGCCTTACGAAACAAACTATGCAACTTCTCATAGAAGTTGTCCTTACTGAGATCCGCACTACAGTCCGTTGGAGCGTAGGCAGAAATCACAAACAAATCCCTCCGCGTTTCGCACCGCCTGTTCACCCGACAGTGGCCACGAAATCGTGCACCGCACAGTCTGCTGTCAACGGGAATCCACTCTAAGAGTGATTGCTCAGCACGGGAGCTGAGCGCGATACCGACGCCAGCCAATCCGGCAGAGGAAGCATCCGGGTCACTAGAGAGGCGCAGGTGGAATCTGCTGTCTGGTTCAGCTGGTGAGACCAACTGACAGACTTCGCTTGTGTCACGGAGACGGGTTTCCGACAAGCAGCAGATATCAATGCCTAACGTCTCAAGCGTTCGTGCAAGGCCGGCCTGTTGTCCCGGTTGTAGCAAGGTCCGAACGTTAAACGAAGCTAACCTAAATGAAACCCGCGGGCGTAGAAGAGTTGCAGCAATCGACGGCTGTCTAGACGGCATGAGTCGTACATCAGGTAGAGAGAGCGAATCGGGGATGGTAACATGTGGAGGAAAGGTGGCAGAAGCAATTGAAGACATAAAGTTGAGAATTTCTAGGATTGTAATTGTCATTGTGGGCGTGATACTACCCGGTTGCCCAAGCCGAAGTAGAGGAGTTGATCTTGAGGACTCCCACCTCAAGCCTTTGGCCCGAAAGCCTAACCCGCAAGGCAGCGGAGCGAGATTAACGATCGCACCGATCGGGGCCGGATACTGTAGGTACAGTTCACAAGCCATTCGCGAGGTAGAGACCAAGCAGGGACTCCCGACATCATCCCAAAACAGTCGAGCCGGTGATCCTTGCGGATTCGTACGCCTCTCCTGGCATACAATGTCCACGAGGAACAAGGAGACTGTGTTTGTCTGGCCTCTCACCAGCCTCTCATCCAGCTAAGTCCCACAATCGGTGTAAAACAGCACCGTAAACTATTTGAAATGAGTTGCAAAATTTCAATAACAGTGGAATGGTTAATTTTAAGTAGTATAAGTAGTATATGACACTGGAAATGCAGGACGGGCACACATATCTGATTACCGGTCAAGCGCTTCCGTCCTGCTTTTCAAACGTCATATACTACTTATTAATAAAATCTGACTTTAAACAAAAATGCTGCGAGTTGTGTAATATAAAAACCTGCACATACGGATATTTTTCCATACACGCATTATTTAGTTAAGCAAGTAGATAGTCACAGTTGACTTTCAATGCATTGCTGTTTAGATTCATGGGACACTTTTATCTAGAATTATTTTTCGCTCACAAACCGCGTGTAAATCAAACCGCCATGTTGAATTTATCGATTCGAGAATCGATTCGCCCATAAACCGAAAACCATTCACTCAATCGAATCTGTGCACCGCAAGTGAGAAAATTTGATGCACTGCATAATAACATTTTGGAATGTTTTGAGACAAAATAATTTAAAAAAGTTCAAAATGATCGATAGAAGTTTATATAGATAGATGGATTGATCGTGTTACCTTAGACCCGCTCACCATATGTGATTACGGAAAACGAAACCACATAACCAACAAAGAACTAATAGTTAAGCCACCGTAATACCTCAAGGGGATTAATTGCGAAAATGCCCTGGCTAAGAGTGTCCTAAGAACAAGCCGAATCGGTCTGGATTTCTTCCCGGTAACCGATGAGCGTTTTTTGTCATCAGTCGCCTGTGAGTTGATTAAACTGGGCGGAGAAAATAGATTGTTTGCTGCACTTACTCGGGCTAAAGAATCAGTCACGCAGTGACCGGAATCGAGTGTGAAACGCTGAAGGTATCGTTAATTTATTTTGACATGGTCGTGCACGGTTGAATCAAGATTCGGCGGTAAGATTGTTCGTTTTTCGTGACGATAAATTTCATACTTTAGAATCGGGTTTCATCAATGTTAAAAAACTTATTCGTGATGAAGATAGCTGAAAATTGGCGTCTTGTTAATAATGAACGTATGGATCGATCATATGAGATGCAATCATATTTGGGCGGACGTAGAGCACAGTATATGGTGCATCTAAATATATGTAGAGCATATTCAACCTACTACGACAGCGCCGCCTGTGGTGGATTGGCTGCGGCTACAGAATGGAAAATGGTCGTATTCTGAAAGATCTACCCTATGGTGAGTTACAATCAGGAAGTCGACCATTGGGCAGAACGGACTTGCGGTGCAAAGATGTTTGAAAAAGAGATATGAAAGCTCACATTTCAGGCATTGTGTAAAGCGTCGTCTGCAAGCTGGAGAGAAGCAGATACAGCTCTTAACTGCTGAACGCAGATCACGCCGCCGCCGTGAAACTGACGCCCTACAACCGAGTTCTGACTATCATTGCCAGCGCTGCGGGAGAGATTGTTCCTCCCGAAACGGACTGTTTAGTCATTCGAAAAGCTGTGGAACATGAAAAAATCGTTTGATTGTGATGTACATCCATGGTCGACTTCGACCGAAGGAGGCCAACAAATATATGTGCATTCCATGTTGTTGGAGAGCATAGTTCATGATCGTATTAGTAAAATAAACAATCATCTTATCTAAAGCAGTTTTCTAAAATAGACGACGTTGTGATCCTAATTCACAGAGTTTTACAACAGCACGACAATTTAATATCGAATAAGTCATTAGATTTTTTGTTTGAAGCCATATTTTTATTATCAAGTAGTATATGACGTTCGAAAAGCAGAACGGAAGCACACCACCGTTCCGCGGATGTTGCCGCTCATCAGGTATGCGAATCCGTAACCTAACATTTGATTGATGATCTGAATTTGTAATAAACCCAATTATTTGCGAATTCGAGGATAAATCCTCATTTGCAAATTAGAATTTAGCTTACATGTGGGGTCTTGGAAACGCATACCTGATGACTGACAACGACCGTGAAACAGGTCATTAGGTGTCAAAGTATGTTTCGTCGAGTACACATATGCGTTTAGCTCCGTAGATCGTTAATCACTCGTGGAACTACTAAACAGGAAAGCTAAAATCAACTGGATATGTGGGTACTTTAGAGATAGACGTTAATACGTTAGATTCAACGGACTACGGACTCCTTTGCTCGTGACTGTTTGAGGAGTCATTCATGGTCTGTTTTTTTCAAAATAATTATCTACTCTTCCATAAGGATCCTCAAATTTTAGACCTAACTACGCAGTTAATATATTCTTTGGATGTGCTGTACCTAGAAACAGCTTTTCCCAATGCACTCTCAGCTGCATTAGATGACATTAATAGCTGGTCTGACGAATAACATTTTCAATATTTTTTAGTCATATTACCGAGGATAATGAACTTTCGTCCAACGATGTAGTATTTCGTAGATGACTGCACTGCATAAAGTAAGCAGCTCTCGTTAATCAATTTTGATCTAGGGCGACAAAGTTCTCAATAAGCATTTGTAATATTTCGCATAGAACGAGATTGCGACGTCTGAGCCCTTTGTGAGTTCAACCAAATTCGGTAAAATCATGATATTATTCTTACTTTTGAAATTAGGATTACCGTACGGAACCCAATGAGACAGAATTGGACTGGATTACGTTTTTGATTGATCGTGCATTCATAATGGAACGAAATCAGAGTGCAGTTGGGTAGAGTAGTTTTTTCGTAACGTTTCGCTTCTGGCACAGAAGCTTCGTCAGACCAAGTGTGAGTAACACTCCACTGACCACCTCTTTTTAACTTACCACTAAGCAGCCTATATTCGAGTCTAAGGTGTGCCAAGTATTTGTGGTCGATTTTCGTAATAGGGTGTGTGTTCGCATCAATCTGATACAAGTGAACACGGTCAATGTCGGTTGGCATTGTGGCTTACATGTGTCAAAGTGAATAAATAATGAGGTTAAGGTTGAACAATTTTTCAAAAAATATGAAGCGACATGAGTGAACCACCGCTTCTTCGACATTTCTTGCAAGCAGCGCAGCGTAATACCAAGAAATCTGGCGGTAACTCATCCGGATAATTCGCGAGCAGCCTCAAAGCCATCAACGGTTTCGTATTGACTCCCGAAATCATGAAGAGACAGTACATTCATACTAAGCTACTCTGTTGCCACGTATAGACGATGAATCTACACGGGAGCGCGGTTGACGGCATACGATCCGCGAGTACATGCTTGACGCAACGAACATCAGAGTTTTCGTAGGCTTTTGTAACTGTACCTATCTATGGACTAATCGCGAATAATAGCTTATATATATATATATATATATATATAAATTTACGGTTGCTATCGTTTCATATTTCCACCTTTCTTTTTGACGACTATACTGTCTCGTATGTCTATGCTAGCACGCGCGGTTTCAAATATAATAACAATATTCACAAAGGGCCTACTCCCACCACCTCATATGGAATAGCGTAGTTAAATGGGGGTTGCCAGTCTTTGACTACGCACCCTATCATGATGAACTTCGCAGACGCACTAAGTGTGGCCGGTATACTCAGCTGAGGTGGTTAACATTTTCTTATCACGAATCGTTGAACTTGCTCGACAATAAAACCGCGGAGACAATCAAAGTACTGTCCATTCTGAATTGCTACATGAGAGTCTGAATTTACTTTATTCGGATTTGAGCAGTTTGGTCCTCAATTTGATTTCAAAATAATGTGCGACTGTGCCTGGGATGATAAAACATGCCAATACGAAAAATTCACACGAATTCAAGTACAATCAAATTCCTACCAATGCTCTAAGATTGGATAGAAGAAAAGACTCGGCCGTTAAGATAATTTCGTAAGATGTTAAGATGTTGGTGTCGCCTATTTTGCAAACGGAAAGTCCAACCGCTAAAATGGAACCACGGCGTACACAGATTGGGTTCTGCGGTGTCAAAATATGAACAATTTTATCCGAGATTAATATGGAATGTTTTCGATGCATTCACATAAACTCGCGAATGAGTCACTGAACATGCGGGGAAAATATGTTCAACATTTGCATGCCTCGAGGCAATGGAATAATGGCGATACATACGTCAAAAACGCTGCTGGATAAGGACGCATCGGGGACCATGTTCCAATGCACAAACACATTGTGCATGATAATACGACAAACGATATCCGTATATGCAAAACTTTCATTCACACACTCTCTGTACTTATTTTTTGTTTAAATACGTGCTTACTTGTTCACTTGGATACTTGAATACTTATTTACTTAAGTACTAACAAGTTTATTTGTCTACCTCCTCATTAACTTATTTATATACCTGCTTACTTTCATGCTAACGTACTCACTTAATTATTTACACTTTTTCTTAATTACTTACGTGCTTAGACAACTTACGTAGATACTTATATACTTACTTGCTTACCTAAATACTTACCTATATACTTATTTGCTCACTTGATTACTAACTTAACTACTCACTTACTTACTCACTTACTTGCTTACTTATTTACCTACTTACTTAGTCACTTAAATACCTAACTACTTCGTTAATTACGTGCCTAAGTACTTATTTACTTACCGGCTTACTTACTTGTATACCCAATTACTAACTAACTAGCTTACTTACTTATGTACTTTCTCTTTTACTTATTTATTTACTTACTCACTTACTTATTTACATACCTATTTTTTCTTACTCACTTGGTTATTTGTTTACTTTTTACCCACTTACTTACTTAGTTAGTTATCGACTTACTTACTTACTGACTTGCGAACTCCGCTCTCGAATACTCTAAGAAAACTTTGATAAGGAGAGATTAGCCTACGATATATTGTCATGTGAACTCCGACTTGATGTCCCCAAATGTTTCCAGCTAAAATGAATTATTCAGGCTAAGCAAACCAACGGGAAAATCCAACGTGATCAGCCGTCAATCGGACGTTTATTATTATAAAGTGCTCACAGAATCGTACTCCAACCTGACATCGGGTAATAAAACAAAAAGTACTTTACAGATTATTGGCCAAACGGGTGCTATTAACACAGAAACTGCGAAATACCATAAGTCGAGATTGGATTGAAACGCTGCGTGCTGAAATGTAACTGCTGAGAGAAGAATATTGAATGCAGTCTAGAACATTTCCCTGATGGCAAACCTGTTACATTAGTAGCAAAATCTAGATATTGAGACACTTTTCATCCATGAAGTATCCGTCTTGCGTCGAAAATAGCACGGACGAAGTGGTTAACGGATGTCAATGAGGTTTCTGAAACTTGTCTTCGACTTATGTTCACCTCTTACAAAACTGGTTTAGATGAATTCGGTTATGACAATTGTTCAGTACTGAATCCTAGTAAAATTAAGGTTACGAAAGCAAAGATTTTTTCGTTGTAACCTGTTAATCGGCAGGCATTTCGCTCAGGAACAGACGAAGATGTGTCCTAACATGAGCCCTAGAACCAAGTACAAGTGCGGTCGAGGTCAACTGACAGTTTTATACTTGTGTTTCTTTTGCGTGCAAACTAGAGTTCATACACACCAAACTGTACTCGCTGCAATGCTGGTATTTCTGCCCTGTTTAATCACTGTTTAATCACTCTACAAACATCATAGGATTTGCGTAGAATACAGACGAATGATTCATTCAGCCATGACCCCACCTAGCCATCGGTAATTTAAGTGCTTATATTGATCAGCCGGTTGAAAGAGCACGCATAACTAGGTTGGAAACTCTTTACTTAATCTAGCTTACTTCCGAATTACTTGGATTTACGGTTGTTGTCTCAGTCGATTGCTGCCAAGCATTGCATTATAATGACAAATCATTCGGATTCAAACATTTTGAAAACCATATTTACTGAAGTATGGCACGTAACATTTTCTATACTTTACCATAAGACGTGTCAGATGAAATAAGTAGAATCAAGAATAACGCAGGTAGACGTGTAATATATAAAAGTGGTAGAACGCTCCGATCCTAAGTAACACATCTCAAGGCTAAGACACCTTCAGTATATTTCGGGCAAACATCCAGCGATCTCAGTACTAGAATACGTGAACACAAAAAAACGATTAGGTAAGCAGCCACGCAATCAATAATTGTTTCAGACTTGCCTGGTGATATTTAAAGCAAAATTGGACTTACGTATGCAAAAGAACATCATTCGTGAGCCTTACGATTGATATTTTCTATTTCCTTTATACTATACTATTTTTTCACATTTTCATTCATACCGTAATCCGGTGTTGTTGTAAAGTATTAACTTTTTTAACCATAAATCCTCGAATCCTTGAAAAAGCCTTAGGCGAACATGTGCTGGACACCTGTCATAGCGTTGATCCCGCTAATGTGGAGGTAGTAAGGCCATACAATGAACAAAATCACGATGAGCCGGTTGAGATAACAAAGGGTGGCGATAATGCGGTCAAAAAGGTGGATGGGGCTGATATCCCTACAATCTGGTGTCCGGCTCTTCAGTGAACAAACGTTAACGTGCATGACACCTAGTGTGTTCACCGAGTACTCAATCGAGCTAATCGGTCAGTAGATGTCATTCACACCTGCCCTGACCAAAACAATGAAGAGATTATACAGAATATAGGGGTGGTGGTGCGTGAATTGATCTTTATCTCACCTGCCGATCTTTACAAGCTCAGCGCCCACCATGGCTTATGTAGTACTTAGCCAAATTAGGATTGGTCAGGTGAATGTAATTTAAGCCTGATCCCTGTTCGTACTGACACGCATTGTCTGACAAAGTTCTGTGTCAGAAGCGAAACGTTAACAATAAACTGTTCTAACAGATTAAGCAGTTATTTATGAATATTCCTAATACCAGATATTATGTCCTCAAAGTGAAACCCGTTTGCGCTTGGAACATCTTGCCCGAGGAACTCACACACACGGAATGCGTTGAGAATTCCGCTTCCAATCCTAATGTGATATGTGATTGTCCCTATTATATCTTGGAATATTTTACATTATTTTAAATCTATATACCTCGTCATCATGTTGATTATGTTAAGCTTATTGCTTTTTCTACTAGAAAACGTTCCTAGTTCTAATGCGTACTGACAGCGATTTAATGACAATGTTCGACTGATTGATTGATTTGTTGATTGATTAAACGAAACTCCAGTCCCATCAGAGCGACAATTTAGCGACCACACGTTCACATGAAAAGTTTTAAAAATGAACCTGATGAAGGCTAATATTTCCCCTCAGATGACCTACAGTTATGTCTACTTATCATTCTGCCCCGATTTAACTCTCTTGCATGTCGAAACTTGATTCTATGTTCTTCTATTCCTATTAATTCAATGCAAATTTGATGGTGTCATAGAAAATTGCGGTGGTCTAGGACGTGTCACACAACCGTATTGGGTTAGCTCGATTCTTTGAGCGAATAAGTCACGCTCATTCAAGCCCAAACACATTTATCATACATACTGGACGCTGTCAACGTTTTTCATTATTAAAGTGGTTTCTCGTCTCAATAAACTCCCCATCACAGCGTCAGCAGGACACTCTCTCCCAGTTCATCTTAGCACATGGTACAAATTCACGCAACTACTAAAAATCTAAATATCTTCTTACACGCCTTTTCAAACGTAGGCAGTATACGTCACATACAGCTGGAGTAACGAATGTACTAGCTTGTGTCATCCTTTCAAAAACAAATGCAACACCGAACAAAACCAGTTATTGACACTTACCAACAAACGAGATGTTGATCAGCATGTTGTAGAAATCCGTCCCCGGGTAACTCATCAACAATTCGACACATCGCTCTTTATCCCATTGCGGATGGTACGGGTTGCCGGGACATAGTTGCTTTTGTAATTTGTCCAAAACCCAAGCAAACGCGTACACCGCATCGTAGATGAACTGAATCTTCGCCTCCTGTTTGAAATCAGATCCTATTCGATCTTTCAGTCGAAGCCCGGGGTTCTGATCACACTTGCTGTTCACAAGATCTGCCGCACGACTCTTGGAGTTTAGTGGGGCTCGGCGAACAAACCTGGTTGTTTTACTAAAAGTACATCCGAACAATTCTTCCCAGTAGTTTTTGAACCAAGGATTGCGAGGATTGTTGTAACCCAGGTTTAAATAATGCTCCGTGAAAGCTTCGACCGGTTTTGCTTGAATTTCAATGGTCAACGCTCCGTTAGCCACTCGTGAATTATTTGTAACCGGAAGATTTTCTCGCCCCCAGCCATCACTTGCGATCCAAACAAAATGATCCACATGCCCGGCTCGTCTGACCGCATCCAGTAACATTTTTGTGTGATCCATACCAGTGAACAAAACCACCACTCGGGCTTTGGCAAAGTCAAAGCGCAAAACCTTCACAATGGCATCCAAATCACTACTGTTAGAACTGCTGCGAATCACTTCTCTGGCGGCGATACACAGATTCAACTTTTCTGCCTCTTTCCAAAACGCGTCCATTCCAGAATCTCCGTAATCACCCGCACTGCGTACCGTCGACACATATGTCCATCCGTGTTCAGATACCAATCGTGCCATGGCTCTTGCTTGGACAACATCAGATGGAACAGTCCTGGCAAACAAAGGATAGGTTCGCTTGTCGCTGAGGATGGCACTAGTGGACGCGTATGATATCTGGGGCAACTTGAATAAAGTGAAAAGGTTAGCCACAAGAATCGTCACCGAGCTGTAAGAACTGCCAACGACACCTCGTGCAATCGGCCGCTCTTTTTGCGAACGCATATCCACATTTCCACAAGCAGACCGCAACGAACCTGTCTGAACGAACTGAAGCGCTTGTTCCAGCGCGTAGTTGCTAGCGGAACATGTATCTCGAATGATGGCTCCCAGCTGAAGGCCTGGCAAGAGGTTGGTGTTGTTGTTTATTTCGTCTATGGTGAATAACATGGCTTCCACGCGTTGTACTCCTCGCTCTGGATTAATGGCGTTGCAAGCTGTGCTTCCGGAAGTATGGACAGGAAACAGTCCACCTAAAATAATGTCACCAGGAACTTCCGCGATAGTATGAATCTTGCTTGAATGAATTAATAGTTTCCCGTTTAAAATACCGCCTAGAATTAATGAAAATATCCACATATTTTACTTTGATCGGGTTAAAGGCGTCATTATGTCGGAATGTGTTAATAAACTTTGGGAAAGTTTCTAACCAGACATGAATGAGCAGCTTGCATTAGACCAATCAAAAACAGATGCCGATAACGAATCAAAATTGAGGGAAGCTGCGGACTTAATGTGAATTCTGGGATCGTACTTTTTTAATTCGCTGATAAGTTGAATATGAAGAGTGTGAACACCATTCAGAGCAGACGTTTTCATGGAGAATGATGACAGCCAACAAACACAAGATAAACTAACTGGTGTTAATTTTTAAATATGAACAAACGGCTAGATTTACATTTTCCTCCGTCGTATGAAAGTTAATTAATTCAAGTATTAAAAAACAAGATAATATCGCTCAATTTTTTATGTTTTACGGGTCACTGTACAGTGTTGATTGATTTGAAGAAAATTATATTATTGTGCACAATTTTTTATTGTTTTTATCTTGTGTGTGGTCAGTGGAATTGTTCAATTTTCCGTGTTGGAGAATAAGCTGTCTATATTTAACACACCCCACGACCGGTTTCGTGTTGTTTGCGCTCAACAGGTAGGGACAGTGGGATCAAGATGCGCATGCACTTTAGACAGTTGAAGAATGGTAAACAAGTTGCGCTTGTATGCCACTGTTGTGTAAGGTTGGTACGACCAGCCTGTTCAGTCACATGAGCCCCCACTCACGTAGACTGGGTTTAAAACCCATGACCATAAATATAAAAGCTCATTTGCACACACACTTCATCATCACACCCACACACTCCACGACCGGTTTCGTGCTGTTTGCACTCATCAGGTAGAAACAGTAGGATCAGGATCCCCATGCGTTTGAATCAGTGGAAGAATGGTGGGGTGTGTGTGATGGAGATGCATGCAAATGAGCTATTATATTCATGGTCATGGATTTTAAACCCAGTCTACATGAGTGGGGGCTCATGTGATTGAACAGGTTGGTCATACCAACCTTACCCAACGGTGGCATACAAGCGCAACTTGCTTGTCTATATTTAATTTCTGCAAAATGACGTAACGAACTAGCCGTTCAGTTTTCATCCTTGAATCCAAACAACTTTGGACCGCCGTAGTATCGATGTTGTAGCTATGCATCCTATTACTTTAATGGAACAAATGCCTATCAGACTTATCATTTTACACTATTTCAACACAAGTCATTATTGGCCTAATATCTCAGGTTTATTCTTGTATCTTCTTAGTAAAAACAGAGCATGGCAATGATATTTCATGTAGATATTCTATTAACAGGTAACAGACGTCCTAAACTTAGAGGATGTAGCCAGGTTGGTGCAATCTTTGATTCCAAATAATAGTGTATCTCAAATCTGAATTTGTCCGACGTTTGTGAAAAAACATATAAAGAAGAATGGAGGACAATAAAACTTGAACAGATCAATTATTAGTGACCACCAGCTAACTTCAAATTTTGCCAACAAAATAAATTACTATCTATACGATTGGAATATGTTTGGGACCGATCGTGTATTCATAATGCAAAGAAATTTGAGTGCAATCGGTTAGATCAGTACTATATATACGCTGATTCGATTATTAATACGGAGAATTGAGTAAAAGTTGTGTTTCATTTATCTGTGCGGCAACAAGCGGCAGGCTTTGTGCTGCAATCTCCAGTGATCTAGCATTACATCCGTATATCTTATTAGAGAGAAATTTGTTAGGTTCCTATGCGACATCGTTTTCCATAACGTAACCTGGACTCGTCATCTTGTTTCTATGCTCACTGAACTAGGCCGGCCGTCATTATACACATATAGTCTTTGCTCTTTGACTTCTCTTGTATCTTACCTCAAATTTTAAAATGCACTCCTTTTACTTGACGTTTATACTGCTCAAGTGTATTCCTTTCAAAAAGTTTTATGATGATAAGCCTATGCATCAAAATTATTGCACGAGCAATTTCTGTCTCTCATGAAAGCTTTGCGGAAATTATTTGAAAACTACACTTTTATTCAGTGTAATGTGGTGTTCACATCCCAATCCCTTGGTGTGTTTACCACTTATCCACTGTTTCAAGGCTCACTGAACCTGATCTTACTGTCTTCACCTGATGACAGCAAACAACCAGAAACCGGTAGTGGTGTGTATGTGCGGGGGATGTGAGCACCACAATACATTGGTCTTTAATAAATACCTCGAGCGCTTGGCCAGGATTCACTTTGTGATTCTGTATTTGAACGTCGTGATTCATTTGTAAGAACCCTATACAACAGTGGCATACAAGTATAACTTTGTTTACACTTTTATTCCTTTGATAGGCTAATCGCTGATTATTCCAACTCACTCCTCAACTAACGTTTCAAAACTCAAGCTTTTGCTGTCACTATTGCCATCTCTATTACCATTATATCAGTCATTTTTCATCCGTTTCGCTTCAACATATCTCTGTAAAATGGATCTAGTCATCGTAAAATTAAGAAAGCGTTTAACCCCTTCATATTGTGCGAATATGTAATTTATCTTGTGTTGAACATTATGTAGAATATTGCACGATTGAGCTGCATCTGATCTGATTCCTTGTCAACTGATTTGTTGCAGTTAATTGTCGAGTAGAACCTCCGCACGTACCACAAATTGATCAGCGTTATTGCGTCCGAAATCGCGCATCAACAACATATTTTCCCTATAGCCTGTGATCTGTTCTCTTCCATGCCGAGGCTTTTATCTCGCCCCGAATATTAATGCAAATTTCTTGGTCTTCGGACCAATCGAAAACAGCGTCGTCGAATATGAAATAAACATTTTACACCTTCAAAACAATATTTTCTCTAATAACCTTTGTTAAAAAATTCAGCACTGGTATATATTTCCATCACACACAAAACACATTGGTTTTAACGCATCTTGATTATCGTGGGCACACGATTGAACAGGTTAGTCGCGCCAGACTGATTCAAAAGTGGCTTACAAGTTCACACCTTGTTTACCATTCCTCCACTGTTTCAAGCGCATGCGGATCCTGATCTTACTGTCCCTACCTCACGAATGGAAACAGCACGAAACCAGTCGTCGGTGTGCGTGTTTGATGGAAATGCATGCAATTGAGATTTTTGGTTCATGGTTATGGGTGTAACCCCATTATACACGTGTTTGGACTCGTGATTGTACATGTTGGTCAGACCAGCCTTATCCAACAGTGGAATACAAGCGCTCCTTGTTTACCATTCTTCCACTGTTTCAAGCGCATACTGATCCTGATCCTACTGTCCCTACCTGATGAGCGCAAACAGCATGAAACCGGTCGTGGGGTGTGTTTGATGGAGATGCATGCAAATGAGCTTTTTCGTTCGTGGTCATGGGTTTAAACCGTATCTACATGAGTTTGGACTCGTGATTGAACAGGTTGGTCGGACCGGCATTATCCAACACTGGCATACTTGCGCAACTTGCTTATCATTCTTGTACTGTTTCAAGCGCATGCGGATCCGGATTTTACTGTCCCTACCTGATGAGTGCAAACAGCACGACGCAGTCTTGGGGTGTGATGGAAATGTGTGCAAATACGGATTATTGTTTCAAGTCTATGGGCTTAGCTCCATCCTTAGGTGTGCAAACTTACCTAACAGTGGTTTACAAGTTCAACCTTTAATTTACTTGGCCTATAGTATATTAATGCGATGAAAAGGGATGTCTTCATTGGTTGGCTTCAACCAATTAGTTGTCAAATTAATTCCAACCAATCACCTTACGCCTTCAATTCTAATTGGTCAAACTTTGGGAAGAACACCCAATGTTAGTTCTTACAGCACAATTTTACCATACCGAAGTTGCAACCCTGCTTACACCTTGCGCATTAATTTACTCAACCCGGACGAATTTTCCCTTTCTCGCGCGAGTTCATTTCAATCAATTTGATTCGTTAGACCAACTTGATTGACACTGGACTACAACTTAATTTATCATCGATTTCTCATCGACTCAACCGCGGTGCGAACGGTTTTTTGCGCGCGCGAATTGAAATGAAGTGGTTCGCGGTATGTTCAAACTTTTACGTGGGAATGAGAGTAGACGAAGTTGAAAATCAAAAAGTGAATATTTTTATAATAGACAGACACTATTGTCTTATTCAACATCTATTTCTCTGAAGCTTACTAAAGATCAAAATGAATTAAGTAAATGAATTAAAGCGGTAGAAATTATTATTGTTTCGCAAAGTAGTGTAATAAAAGATAAAACTATTTAGAAAATTTCTTAAATGATGCTCACCAACTCAAAGCCCCTAATTCGAAAATTTTATTCCAAAGCATTTATGGAACTCAATTTTAGCCCTATGGTGCATCTGTCTAGTTCAACTTAGTACCATAAAACTATTTGACACTTCGACGCCATTAGAGTTGAAATGTTCTGTGTTGTGTGTTCGCTGAGCTGGCATTGTAACAGTAGGACGTTTCGTCATCAAGCTAGATGACATCGTCAGCTGAACTTCTTGCGAAATGTTCGTAACCGTCGTGTTTTCTGATTTTATACGCTGACCGTTCTGTTTATTTCCTCGTCATTGGTTGTTCTCAAGGTCACGCATCTTAATGTTCGGTTCCTCATTGGCACATACATGTCGTCCAATTGAACGTGTTGATTCAATGACCGCGTTGTGGAGTGCCACGCCTCGAGGAATTCCCGTATGTGGCGCGCGCGTCCCCTTGCAATGACTCTGGTTCCATTCCAGTTGACTTGGTGTCCCTCTTGATCGACGTGAATTGATAGTAACGATTTATAGTCGTGCCTCCTTACCGCTGATTGGTGTTCATTCAGTCTGGTACCCAGCCTCCTTCCAGTTTGTCCCACGCAATGCATCTCACAATCCGCGCATGGGATTTTGTAGACCACGTTTGTTTTGTCTTCTTCTTTCAAGTTATCTTTCAATTTGCACAGCTGATTGCGGAGTGTTCGTGTAGGTCTGTGTGCAACATTGATTCCGAGTGGTCATAGTACTCTTGCAGCGATTTCTGAAACATTCTCAATGTAAGGTAAAGGTTTCCTGACCTGTGCGTTTGGTTGCTCCGTAGGCAAGCTTCTAGGAGATTTGTATCTTAGTATAAAGCTCTTCGGGTAGCCGTTTTTCTTCAGGACTTTGAAAAGGTATCTTTCTTCCTCTACCCGCGTTTCAGACGAGTTGCAGTGCGTCTGCGCTCGGTTGAATAGCGTTCGTACGCAGCTCCTTTTGTGTGCAGTCGGATGCTTGCTTTTAAAGTTCAGGATATGGTCCGTATGTGTGTGCTTTCGGTAGACACTTGTCTGGAGGGATCCTGTGTCGCTTCTAGTTACGAGGACATCCAAGAACGGTAGGCACCTGTTGATTTCAGTTTCTTTTGTGAACTGTATTCCTGTGAAGACGCAGTTCAGTAGTCTATGAGCGTATTCTACTTGCGATTTCTTTATTATGACGAATGTGTCGTCCACGTAGCGTACCCAAAGTTTCGGTTCTATTAGAGGAATGGCAATGCGTTCCAATCTCTGCATTACTGCTTCCGCTATCAGTCCAGATATAGGTTACCCCATTGACCCTTTGATCTGCTCATACAATTTTCCATTGAATTTAAATTGAGTGTGGAGACAAAGGTCCAAAAGCGTCATTAGTTCCTAATGAGTGACTCGATTTCCGCCATACGTTGTTCCGTGTTCCGTTAGCAGCGATGAAATTGTTTGCTTGGCGAGTGTAAGGTCGTACGACGTAAATAGGGCGGTGACATCGAAAGAGACCATCAGCTCGTCTTCAGTAATCTTCACGTTTTGCAATTTTCTGAGAAATTCTTCTGCCGATTGTACGGAGTGGTCCGAGCCTCTGACGAGATATAGGAGTTTTCTTCGTAGTTCTTTCGACAATCGATACGTGGGTGCTCCCGGCAGTGAAACAATTGGACGCAGTGGGATACCTTGTTTGTGCCCCTTTGGTAAACCGTAGAATCGCAGGATTGAGGAATCTTCCGGTTTCATTCGGAAATACTCGGCACTGGTAATCTGTGCCTTGAACTTCAGTTTCTTGAGGGCAGCGTTAATCTTGTTTTCTAGTCGTTTCGTTTCATCTTCACTGACTTGTCGGTAGGTGGTCGTGTCCCGCAGCAGTTCTTCGGCTTTCTCGATGTAATCAGCTTTATCCATGACTACCGTCATTCGCCCTTTGTCTGCGGGTAAGATGACTATGTTCTGGTCGTTCTTAAGTTGTTTGATGACTTTCCTTTCCGCATAGCTAAACATCTGGTGTTCTACATTTCTCTGCAATACGGGAATGATTTTTTGCCGAACATTTTCTCTTGTTTCCTCATCCAAATCCTGAGATTTGATTATGTCCTCCAGACCCGCTAAGAATTCACTTGAGTCGGCATCCCGATAATTAAAGTTTAGTCCTTTCGCAAGCACCCGTTCTTCGGTTGTTATCAATTGCTTTTTTGAGAGGTTTCTCACCAAGGTTTCTGCGTAATTATCCCATTCATTAGGCTTAATTCTTTGCGATTTCAGGTCAAGTGTTCTTCGCGTCTTCATTTTCGCTCGGCTCGTTGTTATCTTAATTGCTTTCTCCAGGTTATCTGTTAGTTGCTGCCCAATGTGGACGTCGCACCTCGCTCGTTCTTCATTTATTATAGCTTTGTATTTCTTCAGTATTTCGTGGGCATCTGTGATCATCATGGAAATCCATTCGCGATTTTGTTTCTCCATTAGTTTTGTTGCACGTAATTCAAGGTAATTCAAGGTTTTTAATGGTCTAAAAAGCAACAAGCTTAACAACAACCATAGGATGGTAAAAATTGAAATTTAAGTGTATAAACAATATAAGAACATAGATTAAACAGTATATAAGTGTTCTGGAAACGAATAATGCAATAAAAATTCGTCTAATTTCGTTTTAAAGTCATGCAAGTTAGTGGCGTGAGCAACGGTTGAAGGTAAACTGTTCCAAGTAAAACAGACACGGACAGAGTAAAAATACCTTCTACAGTTCAGGCGGGGATGGGGTACGACCAGCACATATTCATGGGTCCGATAATTCCTCGTATCCCTTCGCGTGAATAAATCCTGTAAGGGATGGTTCGGGGTATGGAATGTTTTGTAAAGTAAGATAAGTTCTCCTCTGATTCGTCGATAGGGAAAATCGAACAGATTCAGTTGAGCTATCCTTTCTTTATATGGTTTGTTTCGGATGCTGAGAACTAGTTTCGTTAAGCGGTAATAGATTCGCTGCATAAGTTCCACATCCCTCTTGAGCCACGGAGACCATGACTGCACACCGTATTCCATGACTGGTCTCAGGTATGTAATCATCATCCTTGGGAATATCTTGGGAGAAAATTTCCCAAATACACGTTTGAGTAGATTTAGAACACATGTTGCTTTTTTAAAGGCACTGTTAGTTTGAAGTGATGTTTTTAAACTGTAGCATATCCAGACACCCAAATCTTTTTCTTCACTGCAATTTTCAAGGAAATGCGAACCTATGTGATATGTGAACTCTACTCGATTCTCCACATTCATGATCCTGTATTTGTTTAAGTTAAACGGCAGTTTGTTCTTCAACGACCAGCTATGAATCGTATCAAGATCCTTTTGTAATAGCAGACAGTATTCTGGACTACGAACGCTGCCCCAAATCTTTATGTCGTCCGCAAATAACGAAATGTTACATCGAACAATTTCCGGTATTTCATTGACATACACCAGAAAGAGGATCGGACCAAGGACTGAGCCTTGGGGAACTCCGCTAGTTGCTGCAATTGGATTGGATAATACACCATCAACACGTACCTGGTTAGTGCGATTTGTTTGGAAGTCATTTAGCCAATTTAGCAACTTTCCAGTGATACCAAACCTTTCAAGCTTCTGCAGTAGTAGGGAATGGTCAACACGATCGAATGCTTTTGAAATATCTAAGTAGCACGCGTGTATTGCTTGTCCTTTATCTACCGATTTTGTCCAATCATCTAGCGTTACCAGTGAATTAGACAAAGAGGAATAATTTCGTCTGAATCCATGCTGGTTCCTCGAAAGCAACTGATTGTTCTCGAAATGTTTAATTAGTTCGTCAACAATGAGTCGCTCAAGTAATTTTGAAATCACTGGTAATAGAATAACGGGTCGGTAATTGGAATCATCGGAGCGATTTCCACCTTTGAAAATTGGAGAAATTATTCCTCGTTTCCAATCTGTAGGAATCACTCCGCTTGCCAGTGTTTGCTCGAACAAATAAGTGAGTGGTTTGTATAGCAAACTCGCAAATTGCTTCAATATTTTCGGGGTTATTCCTTCGGCCCCAGGAGACTTTCCGGTTTTAAGATTAAATAAACCTTGGAGGACGCGTTTCTCAGTGACACTTATTTCACTTAGGGCAACCGTGTTTGAAAGTGTTGAATTTGGGCTGTTTATTGCATGTTGTATCGGGTTGAATACCGATGAATAAAACGTGGCTAAAGCATCAGCAGTTTCTGCTGCAGTTGTTGTTGGTCCAGCTGATGTGTTCACGGACGCTACTCCAGGTTTCACCTCAGCTTGATCGTTAACCATACGATATAGTATTTTGGGGTTTCGCTCCATCATGCTTGATATCACTTCTTGAAAGCACAACTTGTCTTGGATGACAAATTTGTTTACTTTGTTCCGCAGTAAACGGAATGTTTCCCAGGTCTCGGATGATGGGTTCTGCCGATGGTGTCGCCAAGCAATGTTTCGTACCGTTAACCACTTACGAGTTCGGCTTCTTAATTTAAATTCAAAGTTTTTTCTTGAGTTCCTGAGGACAAATTCGGAGCTCACTTCGATTGAACTTTTGAGATTAGATATTAGCCATATCCAAATGTCATGTACGTTGCTGGTTTCCGGGTGGGAGTTAAACGTGTTTTTCAGAGCATCACTCAACGCCATAGTGTTGATCCACCTAACTCTTTTACGGCATCATTTGTTCTTACAGCTTCAAACAGATAGTCAAACTGGATGACGACGTGATCATTTAGTCAGAGTGGACTTTCATGTCATGTTCATTGCTTGTCAGAACGAGATCTAAGAGTGAGTGCAAATCGTTTCCCCGGTATCGGGTATTACATGTAATGTGGTTATAAAGAAGAATATCGTCAAACAACTCACTGAATGCGCGCTCGAGGGAGTGTTCTGGGTAAATGGTACTGCTCTGCAGATGCAAATGAGGATTTATCCTCGAATTCGTAAATAATTAGGTTTAGCACAAAGTCAGATCGGCGTTCGAATTTCAGGTCACGGATACACATACCTGATGAGCGGCAATAACCGCGAAACCGGTTGTATGCTTCCGTCCTGCTTTTCGAACGTCATATACTACTTATTAATATAAATCTGGCTTAAATCAAAAATTAACCATCGTGCTGTTATTGGAATGTTGAAAAATATTCCAAACAGTTACCGGTGCTGCAATGCACCACTTGTGGGACTTAGCTTAGTCCCCACATTGAAAGCTAAATTTCAATTTGCAAATGAGGATTTATCCTCGAATTCGCAAATAATTGGGTTTAGCACAAAGTCAGATCGGCGTTCGAATGTCAGGTCACGGATACGCATACCTGATGAGCGGCAATAACCGCGAAACCGGTTGTGTGCTTCCGTCCTGCTTTTCGAAAGTCATAGATTATTCATAGATTATATGCAGGTAAAAAGCTATTATTAATATAAATCGGTAAATTGAAGTCACCCATAATCAAAAATCCACAAGTGTATCTGGAAGTAACCATGCAAATTTTATCCAGTAGGGCCAGATTGTAAGTTTCCTGTGCAGACGGTGGGCGATATACTGCTCCCAAAACACAGTCTTCGCCGTTAGCTAGTCGGATTGAGCACCAGAGTGTATCCAGTAACAAGATGTCTGGATACGTAATCTCGAGGCATAGAAGGTTTTGGCTATAATGCAAAGCTACTCCTCCTCCTCTGGTTTCCCGGTCATGACGAATAAGTGACATTCCTGGTAATTCTAGTTCACTATTTGTTTGTTGAGTCTGCAGCCACGTTTCCGTTACGGCGATGATGTCTGGTGAACATCTCAGAAAAACTGCACGCAGTTCACCAATTTTGTGTCCGAAACATTGTGCGTTGGTGTAGATGCATTTCATAGTTGTTTTATCTCAACAAGGATGGGGTGTGGGGAAGAAGGCTAGTGGAGTGCAGAATATATGTTGGGCCGACTTCTCCAGAGTCGGCAACTGAAGGTTTTTTGCTTGCAGGGATGCTTGATCGTTTTGGGGTTGTACTGTTGGAATACAGTGATCTATCGTATCGGCTGAAATTGTTTCTGACACGTCAACAACTGATTGACTTGGTAGTGTTTCTATTGAACTTAGTGGTGCATCTATCTTTCCAATATGGTGTTTCGATGCACCTAGTCTAATTTCTCGCGGGATTATTCTGCGACCATTTTCCCAACGAGTTTTGACCGTGTTCAACATATCATTACGCAAGAACGTTATTTTAAGGGGCTTAGGACCGATGCCCTTATAATTAGTAGATTTGGGGATGCGGAACGTGTCCGTCACAGCTACATCATGCAAACCAAGTATATCACTGAGGAATCTCCATTGTAACTGATCGTGTTTGCGCTGCACCGCTTTACCAGTTGCTTCATCAGCTTCTGGAACTCCCAAAAGGATTATACTTCGATCATCCCTCTGTTTCGTTTGGTTTTGTTGCTGGTCCTTTCGGGCCCTTTCCCACCAGGGCACATCAGAAAAGATCCTTGAAGTGGTCTCTGAACGCTCCTTACGCAGGAGAAAAGCGGATAGTAAGATGTTTTCAAGATCCCTTTCAGAGTGAACCGTGATTCTAAGCAATCTTGGCTGGTCCAGATTTGAAGAAGTAGGTTTACGACTTAGTCGTATCAGTGATAGTGGTTCAACTGGCTCCAAGTCCATGTTGTTGCACAACCTTTTCCATTCTTCTTTATCGTGCTTTAGCCTGTCCCCTAGTAAGGTGGCACTCGTTTCCTTTACGTTGGTGCAAATCACGCTTAGTCCATGGACTGAATGTACACTGTGTGTTTGGCGCTTTCGCTGGTTGCTGGACGTTTCAACTACCTTATATCGAATACCTATAGTGTCCAATTTGGGAGTGTTTTGCACGATGACTTTTGGTTTTGAACCTAAGGGTTTTCGCTGATCCTTCGGGTGAGCAGATGGCTTTGGCTTCGTATCTTTTTGCGGACCAGGGATGTTTTGGGCAGACAGGCCTTTAACAGTCGCATTTGTAAAGGTGGCCTTTTGATGAAAAGGACGCTCCTCAAGACACTCCGGCACAGTTGCAACAGCTGAACATTCATGTTGAAAGATTGAAGATTTAGCGTTTATCTGACTGGTATTACCGTCAGTAGTTTCCGATTTATTGAAAAACATACTGGCAAACTGAGAATTTTGAGTCTCTACCGATGTCTTCAACGTTTGTATGGTAAGCTCTAAGCTCAGCATACGATCATCCAGGTTGCTTTGTGCAACACTTGTTCGAGCAGTTAAATCTGCGTTTGGTTTAGCTCGACAACTTTTGCACACGTAGCATACACCAGGCATGTTTTCATCCATCAGGATCGATAGCGCATCCGAGGCCAATGATTTGTCGCATTTTGCGTGGCATTTGTGGGAACAGTTTTGACACGTGCCAGATTTGACCTTACCACTGACGACTTTCATGCAGACGACGCACGTTTCGCGAACATCAGATTGTTTCATGTTAACGGGGTCAACCAAAAGTACAAATCAGAGCACAAAAATCGATACGGCTGCGGTTGGTTTGTGTGGTATTGGGCGTTGACGGAAAATGACGGGTTGTCGGAAAATTTCGTCACTCGATTTAGCTGCTAATTTGCCAGATTCCCTTTGAGATTTTTGGCGTGAATTTGATATCACGTTGTGCATTTCTCCGAGTAGTTCCCGACAGTGGTAAACACCGATGGGGTAATCGAACAGCAGAAACACAAAAGCGATTCAAATAAACGAACAAACTGTAGAAAATCCACGGTTGACGTACACAAAGAACGACACGTCGCAGATGGATGATTCTTGTATGAATAGATCCGACGTAGCAAGCTTTCAGATAGATATCCAAAAATCAAACCGATCGGATGAAAACCAAGAAAGTTATATCCAAAAATATCGGAGGTCAAAATTAATCCAACCGCACGTCACGTCACGAATCTGAATCAGAGACCTATTTTATGTATCTTCGAAAGTCCATAGATCCTGGCTGTCTGAGCAGATTTTGGGTAGAGCATGAACCATAATCTTAGACCAAGGTTTTCATTACTTCATCGCAGGTATCTTGAAACAACCCTTTTACGGTTTATTAATAATGGTCGTAGCTATACGGTTGTCAATAACCTGATACGGACATTCAGCAATGTGTGACTCGGCCTTATCTCTATAATCACTTTCAGAAAGAATCACGGTTATTTTGCCTTTATCTGCCTTAGTGATCACTATTTCCTCTTCTTTTCGCAATTTATGGAGTGCTTGTTGTTCAGCTCGCGTGAGGTTCATCCTTTCTGGTTGTTTTTTTGATAATACTAGATATACCGTAGCTCAGTGTATCTGCCTGTTGTTTTGTTTTCTGATAGCCGCAAAAAACCTCGTCCACCTATAGCCGGTTAATACTTCTTTCATTCAATCAAATGTGGGCCAATGCACGCATCAGCATATATTAAGACTATTTATTTATTTTCATTGTATTCCTCACTAGCTTGATTTAGCCTGCTAACATTACCTATGCTAAGTACATTTGCTATCAGTGTTCACTATAAAGGATCACATTTTACTTGTGTACCACAGATTCAAGATTCAAGATTCAAGAATTTATGGTATAAAAAGCTCGTAGCAGTAAAACACCACAGGATATTCGTATAAGGACAATAAATATATATACAAAATAAAGTGAGGCATTAGGAAGATAGACAGTTTTGTAGTTAAAAAAATATCATGTATTGTCGCGGTATGTTGGAAAAAATATTCGTTTGCATAAAGATCATGTTATATAAACGAGATGTAGGGTGGAATTACTACGCATAAATATATCCAATTTGTTCCTGAAAATCCTTTCACTAGATAATTGTACAACATCTGACGGTAGGGAGTTCCATAAAAACAAACGCGCACCGAATAGAAGAACTGACGGCAGTTCCGGTGAGAATGTGGAATATCATTTGCCAGTGGGTAAGTACGTGTGACATGGCTTGAGCAGAGGCGAAATAGATGCCTCAGAGGGTGCATCTTTAACTTCATAATTTTATAAGTTAGATTATATCAAATCGAACCCGTCTGCGAGGCAATGTATCCAAATTAAGATGAACCAGTCGATCCTTATATGGTAGGTTACGGAGACAGCCAACGATTTTGGTAGCTCTGTGATAAATCCTCTCAAACAGCTTGATGTCCTTTTGTAGCCATAGTGCCCAAGCTTGCACTGAGTAATCCATCACTGGGTTAATATACTTATTTATGAGCATGGGGAGTGATTCACTGGAAAAATGTCCGAAAATACGCCGAAGCATACCTAGCATGCGGCTAGCTCGGTTGTACACTGCTTCGCATTGTATGCTATTCTTAAGACTTCTATTAATCCATACCATAGTGGAATTTAGTCGGAGGAATTAAGTCGTATCTCTCCAAAACGGTGGTCGGACGGATGTTTTTCACATTATCCAAGTGTAATTTTTTAAGTCAGGTATTATTTTTGATGTATTCCGTCAAATTGATTATTTTTTGCGTACGATGAACAAATGTTGAATAACGACGAAAACGTTAAGAAATATTTCGCTTAACATCACAATATAAAACAGTTGTGAAATACGAAGATATTGTCAAAAGTAATTAGTACAAGTAACATTGTTGAAAGTTTGAACCGAAATCTTTGCTTTTCGTCAAACATCCGCGCAAAACATGGGCGATTAGATTACGTGTCAACAGCTAACTTGACAGAACGACAACCTCGCCGGCAAAGTTTTCGTACATGAAAATGCAGCTGGCGTCAAGATACACGGGAATTGATTAAATATGTCATCATGATCTGAAACACATTGCGGTTTGATGAAGATTTATGGGTATCGTGGCATTTGCTTGTTAGCAGCACAGGAAATGCTTGGTAAAATTTCGGTTGATGGGGAAATTTTATTCATTTCTGACAATGAATGCCTCATCTGCGCTTAGACAAAACGATTCACGAAGAAAGGTTCTATGTTAAATTCACTGCGATAACGTAAGATTTCAATTATTGTGTAAAGTTGTACAAGAGAAAAATAACTTTTATTCAATAGTAAATGTAACATTTCAACTAAAAATATAATATTTTTACGAATTTAATTAATTACCTTCAAGTTGCATGAGAAAATATACAGTCAAGGTCAGTAATTCAAACGTAAGATTGCGGCCCAGTTAGCAAATGATCCCAAATTATTTGTCAGAAAATGATACTGGTGAACTACACTTCGTGCCAAAGGTTTTAGTGGAACGTTCTGAGTATTCAATTGAAACAGGAATCGAAACGTTGTGCGATATTTCGATAAATCCAATGATTGTTGCAAGTCATTTGCTCCAACTAAAGATAAGAAAATCCCCAGGAGCGGATGGAATCACACCGGATGTGCTCAAGTTCTGTCACCGTCAGCTTTGAGAACCGCTCTCCAGCCTGTTTAACTATTCGTTGCTTAAGGGAGTTGTACCGAAAGATTGGAAGTCCGGCGTGATAACACCTATCTTCAAAGGTGGTTGCCGATCTGACGCTGCAAATTATCGTCCCGTCACACTTTTATCTGTTATTGCTAAGCTCATGGAACGTATAGTCTCGGAAAGAATAGTTGCACACTTCGAATCGCATAATTTGTTTTCGCCAGCGCAGCATGGATTTCGATCACACCGATCTTGTCTCACAAATCTTCTCCTCACGTTAGACGACCGGACAAATGAGATGGATAAAAGTTCTTACATCCACGTCTGTTACCTAGACATTTCGAAAGCTTTTGACAGAGTTAATCATCATTTGCTTCTTCAAAAACTGATGCGTTTAGGAATATGTGATCCACTCCTCTCATGGTTGTGCGACTATCTGTCAGATCGCGACGCCCGAGTTAAAGTTAACGGAGCGCTATCCCAAACGTTAAAAAACACCAGTGGAGTCCCATAAGGGTCTTTGCTAGGCCCGCTCCTCTTTCTGTTGTACATAAATGATTTACCCCCCCCTCATATCCTCCAAAATGGTCCTGTTCGCGGATGATATGAAAATTTGGACGCCAATAAGTTCTGCAGAGGATTGTGAGAAACTGCAAACGGATTTGGACAGCGTGTCGAATTGGGCGGCCATGAATGACATGTCATTCAACATACAGAAATGTAAGATGCTCCATCTTGGCAAGAATGTTCCTTGGACATATCGATTGGGAACTGAAAACCTAGCATGGAGATCGTTAGAAAAAGATCTTGGAGTGTGGATTAGCGGGAACCTGAAGAGCACAGCGCACTGTCAGAACATATATCGACGAGCAAACAGATTGTTGGGTATCTTTCGAAGAATATTTGGAAGATTCTCTCTGGTAACGTTACCAAGGATAATGAATGTCTACCTTTGCCCTACGATGGAGTATGCGGTAGAGGTCTGGGCTCCTTGGCTGCGAAAGGATATTGCGCTCTTCGATAAAATCTATCATAGAGCAACAAAGTTAGTGATGGGTCTTCACAATGTTCCGTACACCGAAAGATTGCGACGTCTGGGTCTATGCGACTTTACCCAAAGGAGGATACGACGCGATATTATTCTGACTTATAGAATTGTGTCTACCGAAGGACACCCACTAAAACACTTGCTTGATGTGTGTGAAGGGAAAGTGACACGCGAACATACCTTATCCCTTTAAGACTCAAGTTCCTGTATTGACTGTCGGCGCCATTTTTTCGCCATACGTGCTATATTTCTTTGGAATTCCCTACCCCAACATGTGGTGGACTCTCCTTGCCTGGCGGCGTTTAAAGTGAAATTGGACTTACATATGCAAAAGAATAACATTCGTGAGCCTTACATTTGATATTCTCTATTGCTTTTATACTATTGTATTTTTTCATGTTTTATTAATACCGTCATCCAGTGGTGTTGTAAAGTATTAACTTTTTTAACCATAAATCTTTGAATTTAAAATTGAATTTGAATTCGGTTGGTTGTTATTCAACCGCATACAACGAAGTATGTCTGATGTCCCTTTGCAGCTCTTATTCTTTGCTTTTCGGTAAACAGAATCGATACAAGTTCTCGTCATGATAATAGTTCTTTTTTTAATGTATGCATATAAATATCACGCTATATATGGTAAACATTTGAGAGGATTTATTTTACTACCTTACCACTGTTTCATGGCTTGAAGAACCTACACGTTGATGTAAAGAACACTATACTACCCTTACTCTCATTGCTGATTAGGTTAACTACCCTGATACATTTAGTAGAAAATAAGTCCCAGGTATCTGAGCACGTCTTTACATGAATATTGTGTATTCGCCTCATTTTCACAACTCATCTCATTTATGTGACCTACAGTGAAATTTCGGTATTATACTGGCGTTCAATACACTTAATATGCACCACTATACGAACCATTGATTAACGTTTCAACCGGATTGACCGATTATAATTCCCCCTTCACTAGGGTCAAACTGGGTCGCAATCACTTAGCCAACTGTGGTTGGTGTTCCTAGATCGATCATTCGCTTCTCGCTGCTCTTTAACATCACCGAGACATGTTTAACTCTTGCGGCTGCTAAACATTCACGGAAAATTAAAATATTTTGATACTCCTTACATTATGGGGAACTGCAGCGGCTAAACCTTACGACCAAAATCCTGACGACCACAGAGGCAAGTTCGTGCTCAGCAAACTGATGGTAGTGAAACCATCGATTACTTTCTTGCCATCGACATTCGACATCTATATCAGGTGAGATTCATGTGACGAGTAAAGATAGGACTATCGAAGAATTTCTTCTGATAATGCCGAACTGGAGAGCATAGTTCACTCTCGTTAGCTGAAGTTTCCTTTTATCAAGGATGACAACTAATTCGCATATCAAAAGCAGTTCGATATTCATAGATCTATTCATAGATGATATGCGGGTAAAAACTAAGCATTTCCATGACCCACAAAAATGTACATCGGGTGAGACGGTAAAATATTTCAAATTTATTTTTAATGATTAATGTCAAACGTAAAAACGCATCTAGTGATTTTAAAAGCGTCAATGGTTTCAGATTGTACCACGTGAGTAGGTAAACTGTTCCATGATTGCACTTTGAGGGCGGAATGCGCATATTTGCGGCAGTTCAATCTGCTTTGCTGTTGGTTAAGTTTGGGTTGGTGAGCGCGCAGATGTGTGTTGTGGGAAAGATGTTACAGAGTTTTGCATGAGCTTGTCAAAAGCTCGTGGTATAATATGATTCTTCATCGTAGGTCGTGCACAATTCGTACAGCTGCTGAAAACGCATCGTATTCCATAAAGCATCGTCATCCGGATATGTGGATATTTTAGGGATAAATCTCAATACATGGAACTCAGCAGATTAACTTTTTCTTTGCTATTGGCTGTGAAAGGAGTCCTTTACAGTGCTATGCTGTCTCTATTCGTAATTTCAATGCACTTATCAACTCTCCGCAACAGACCTAAACTTTTAGTTTCAAATACGCTGATAATATAGTCATTAGGTGTGTTGTACTCAGAAACATCTCTTGAGATACCGATGTGACATCATTAAACTAAATTACTACGTGGTCTGAAGAGTGAAGCTTGTATTTAATTCCGGATGATTGTGTAGAATTTGTGTTCACCAATCTGCATAGTGACAACAGTGATGCTTTGTTTAGCAATCTACAACGATTTACAATTAAATCCATATTGTTTACTAAAGAAAAGGTTGTCAGTTATTTAGAAGTCTCCATTTCCGTTAACTTAACTTGGACTCATCATCTTAATGATGTACTCACTAAAGAACATTGGCCCTCATTGTATGTGTTTCGGCTTTGCTCACTTGGCATCAGGCCTAGACTGATTTTTATATTGACACTTTCTTGTATCACACCTGATGTTTTGTAATGCTCTCCTGCATTACAATTAGACAACTCTTAATTTTTATCGAATATATCAAAGCAATGTGGAAATAAAAAGTGCATTCGCGATGATTGTCAATCACAAGCTTCGGGTGAGATAGAGAACACAACCTTCCGAGACAACACGTAAGCAGAAAGCGCCTAAACGAACGACCACAATTTTCGTGAACCCGTAAAACATTCAGGTTTCTGGAGTATGAAGAGATGAAAAACGTCAGCCATTATCGAACGAAATGCAATTGATCACGGTTGGTCAAAGAATCCAAAATTGGCGAGAACTTGAACAGAAACGTTTAGCACGAAATCGATTGACAATTCAGACATGTCGAGGACAGAGTTGTGGTAAAGCTATTGTGATTTTATTTCTCCGAGTCTGTGGCATTAACTTGGAGCTTAAATTACGAATAAAATATTAAATTCTTCATTTTATCTTAAAACTGTTTGCAGAACTCACAGATACGTTTGCGAAAACTGGCTCAAAATTATTTGATTGGCAAAGGTGTTGTGTCAAGATTCAAGATTGAAGATTTATATTGAATAAAGCAAGAAGCTGAACGATAACATAGGATATACGTATAAAAGTTTAACAAATTGTACTTTCGAGTTTGCGTCCATGTTGTTCGACGGGGGAGCAAAAGTGTTTTCAATTATGTCATGGAGAGAGGAAATTTCGACCGGAAATATGCGTGGGTAAATTTGTTTTTCCAGGTATGTATGTAAAATAGAAATACTGAGGGATTTCAGTAAATTGTGGCTAACACAGTGTTATTCAACATAAAAGATCATAACGTTTGTTTGAAGATAATTTCATTTTGTGAGTTAACAATTTCTGGCGGTAAAATGTTCCTCAGAAAGCATATACTGACTGCGTAAAAGTTAATGCTGCAGTTTAATCGGAAATATGATATTTGAATGGTCAGATTGTGACTGCGAGATTGGAACCAGTCGTAAATAGGTGTCTGAGTAGGTGTGACCCCATGTGTTGTTGATGTTGGCCTCCTTCGGTCGATCTCGATCATGGATGTACATTACAATCGAATAAATTTTCATGTTTTACAGCTTTTTGAATGACTAAACAGTTCGATTCGGGACGAACAATCTCTCCCGCAGCGCTGGCAACGAAAATCAGAACTCGGTTGTATTGCATCAGTTGAACGCTGCTGGCGTGATCTGCGTTCAGCAGACAAGAGCTGTATCTGCTTCTCCCAAGCTTGCAGACGACGTTTTACACAATGTATCCAATGTGAGCGGTCAAGAGCAAGTTCTTCCCAACTGGCCGGGTCAATGCCAAGAGCTTTCATATCTCTTTTGCAAACGTCTTTTTACCGCAAGTGTGGTCTGCCCAATGGTCGACTTCCTAATCGTAACTCACCATAGAGTAGATATTTCGGAATACGACCATGTTCCATTTTGTAGACATGACTAAGCCACCGCAGGCGGCGCTGTCGCAATAGGGTAATCATGCTCTGTAGACCAGCTTTGGAAAGCACTTCAGTGTTAGTCACCCTGTCAATCCACGATATGTTCAAGATACGACGTATGCTTCGTAGATCGAAAGTATTCAGCTTCCGTTCGTGTCTTGCGTGGGTGGTCCAGGTTTCACTGCCGTACCGTAAAGCATTTAGTACACACGCGCTGTATACCATCATCTTCGTCATTACCGTCAGCTTACTGTTACCCCAAACACGAGAGTTTATTTGGGACAGAATGACAGCTGCTCTGCCAATTCGCTTATCAATTTCCGTGTCTAGCGAGAGGTTATTCACAATGGTTGAACCAATATATGTGACCCCATGTGTATTATTCGATATATCAGGATAAGGTCAAATCGGATGCACTCGGATTCGCTCGAGAATGCACAATCCAAGTCTAGTCAGTCGATGCTCAAAGGTTACATTATGCAAACCAGGAACCATTTTCGTTGCCTTATGTTTAAACCTTTCGAGTAGCGAGATATCTTTTTTCCATCTATGGTGTTCAAGCTTATGCAGTATATTCCTCAAAGGAATGTTTGTATTTATTGAGTACGTTTGACAATGAGTGCGGTGGGAAACGGTCGAAAATTCGTCTGAGTAAGCCAAGTACGCTGCACGCATTCTTATAGACGGCCTGGCACTGCAGGCTGTTTTTCAAATTTCCACAGACCCAGATACCGAGAGCTTTCTGCGATATATTCCACTCAATTGTGCAACTGTCAGGTACGTTTGAGAACGGGATGTGTTTCCCAACTTGCAACATTTGGCACTTGTGGAAGTTGAATGGCAGCTAGTTTTGAAGTGACCACTGGTGCAGCTTAGTTAGGTTTTTTGTAAAACTAAGCAATCCTCGACAGAGTTGAGCCTCATCCAATTTTTTATATCATCGGCGAAAAGAAAGATTTTACATCGTACCAATTTAATTAGATCATTTATATTTGTTAAGAATGGCATTGGACCGAGTACTGAACCTTGCGGGACACCGCTTGTGGCTTCAATAGTACGGGAACTTTCGCCATCTAATCTGACTTTCACTTGGCGTTCAGACAGATAACTTGTGATCCATGTAGTAGATATTTAGTGACGCCAATATCCTGCAGCTTCTAAAGTAGTAAGGGGTGATAAACTTGACCGAAAGCATTAGATGTGCCTGATAAAACATTCTCATAACAAGGGTTTCAATACTTTAGAAAACACTGAAAAGAACTTCACTGGGCGGTAATTGGCCTTATCCGAACGACTACCACCTTTATAGATTAGTGTAATAACTCCGGTAGGACCCCCTGAGAGACAGACCTTTGTTATCTTTTGAATTGTTTTCTGAGTTTGGGTCTTCGGAATCTTTCCACGAGAATTCTTAAGCTTGTGTTTCAAAGGCTGAATTCAATGTGCTTATTCTGACGTCACTGGGGATATTTCCTTTGTGTAGTCAACAAGTATTTATGAAGAAGTCTGCCATAGCACTTGTTAGGAGAGTTAGCTTCAGAAGATGTTGCCCATTCTCTTTATAATTTGATGACCGGGGTATCCTGAATATACCCACAACAACATACGCCCGCGCTCCTATCGTTTCTGCGATGTAAATTCACTGTTTGTAGTCGTGTTGTTGTTTCACAACCCCCATCGTATTGGCAGCCTCCGGAATGCCTAGAAGGAATAGACTGCGCTCGTTGCTCTTCTTACAAACATCAAGACGTCATTTTTCTCCCACCAGGGTATATCGGTGTGGATTCGATTTTGCACTCGGGAATCTCACATAGCAAATAAGAATTTAAAATTACAATTACCATATCTTTCTTACCGTTTAGTGTTATTTTCAGTAAGCGTGGTTTACCGAAATGTGGGGAATTCATTAACAGCCTAATATCTGGATCGTAAGAATTCAAACATAAATTCAAATATAAATTTTTCGCTTAAAAATTTATTGAAATTATGTTTCAGTTTTGCTTAAATATTTTCCTAATGGGTAGCAAATTTATCAATGAGCTCTCTATATACTATGCATAAATCCACCGATGAAAACGCAAGAGATCAATTCCAACTTGGCGGCAAGCCTTTGATCCGACGTTCACCGGGCTTTCCTTAGAACATTGAAGAAAGATACTTTTTCATTGTGTTGTTAAGAGCAGATGTGATATTTGATTAATTTGGATGCGATTGTATGAGGCATATCAGCATACCCAAAACAAGCGTTTGGAGTTCAGTTTTGCTGAGAACTTGGAACCTTGCATCCCAGCATTGCCAGATAATTGTCGTGAACATTTTTTCGGAGCCAGATTTGTACAATAAGGGCAAATATGAACATATAAGCTATAATTAGAATCTTGAACAGAGCGCTCATAAAAGACACCCTTGAAAAATTTCGAATACGTTGTTCAATATTGATGCAGATCTAATATAGGCAACCCTCAAATAAACGAACTTCACTTATAAAAATTATTTCAAACAATGACCAAACTTTAATATATGACAAAGTCGGCCCTATAAAAGAGCATAAGTAACGCAAATGAAAACATCCAAGAAACAAGAAAGAATAGGACTCCTTCAATTGGGATCCAGCATTAGCGGTATTCATTTTCGGCCTAATCATGATAAAGCAGAAATGGTTAGGTGACTGATGGAGCCATTTATCGAACACCTCTCTGTTGAAACATTTAAGATTGCTAAATCTGGCGTGAATACAGTGAACGAGGAGCGCAGATCGGTCAAGCTAAAATCTGGCGCTCGTCTTCAGAGCAGGTAATTAAAGTGTGTGACCTCATACGTGCATGCATTTACATCACGTGCGAAAATCACTTGCATTTGACCACAACTACATCCACTAATATAGCTAAGAGTTTAAATAGAATACAGTCAATATGTCCGCTTATCATCCGATCAGTTCTAATACGCTTACCAAATAAGCTTGGCGAAGTAAACCTGATTAATTATTCGAACAAACTCTACTCATACGGATGCGGTCAAACGCATTAACTTGAAAAGTCTGTGTTTGCAATCATTTTCAGCACACGCTCTACATTGAGATCAGTTACATAGTAGGTTTGTGAGAAGAAGCTATTGTGCCAAACGTAAAAATTTATCTCACAAATTCAAAGTAATTCAAAGTAATTCAAAGTTTTAATGGTCCAAAAAGTAAATACTTTACAGTAACCACAGATTAAAAAATATAGGGAATTCATGAAAACAACACAAATGTTTTATACACATGGAAAGTCAGCACGTGTATTCAGGTGCAAGGTTGGGTTTGGTCAACATATACTTGTCAAGTTCAGCCTTGAACATGTTCAGGCTTGTTGCGCAAATGATATGTGGGGGCAGGGAGTTCCATAGAAAACAGACTCTGACAGCAAAGAAAAACCTTCGACAATTTGATCTGGAGTGTGGAATAATTAACTTGTATCCATGCGATCTGCTACCACGTGCTTCTTGCCGATGAAACAGGTGTTCGAGTGGGTGATCCACTGTATGCAGAATATTGAAAAGCAGGATCAAGTCACCCCTGAGACGACGGTACGAAAAGTCAAAGAGGTTTAGTGTTGCAATCCGCTCCTCGTATGGCCTGTTGTATAGACCGGTCACCATTTTTGTAGCGCGGTGGTATACCCGTTGCAGCAAGGTCATGTCCTTTTGTAACCATGGGGACCATGCTTGAACAGCATACTCCATTGTTGGTCTGATATAGGTGTTAATTATACGTGGGAGTATCTGCTTTGAGAAACGAACAAAGATCCTTCTGAGCAATGCTAAGATTTGGCAGGACTTTTTGTATACAACAGAACAGAGCCGTGAAGACTTCAGGTTACTGCTAATCCACACGCCCAGGTCTTTCTCTTCAGTAACCCATGAAAGTTGCTGAGATCCCAGAGAGTATGTGAATTCGAATGATTTACCGACGTTCAACATTTTACATTTTTGGATGTTGAATGGTAAGCAGTTCCGCAAGGACCAGTTATGAAGTGCTTCGAGGTCTTTTTGCAGAATTTCGCAATCTTCTATGGTGCGTATGCTAGTCCAGACTTTATGTCATCCGCAAATAAAATGATTTTTCTGCGTACGATTTCAGGTATATCATTCGCGTACACGAGGAAGAGTATTGGCCCCAAGACTGAGCCTTGAGGTAAGCCACTTGTAACTTCTACTGGGCTGGATAGTGCCCCATCAACTCTAACCCTTATAACTCTACCAGTCAAGTAGTCCTTTATCCAGGGCAATAATCTGCCGCATACCCCGAGCTGCTCCAATTTTTGTAGCAGTATGCTGTGGTTAACACGATCAAAAGCTTTAGACATATCCAAGTAACACGCATGGATAGGGCATCCATCGTCCACGGCTCGAGTCCAATTATCAAGAGTTATGAGAAGATTGGTGAGACAGGAGTGTCTTGTCCTGAATCCGTGCTGTGCGATGGAAAGAAGCTCATTTTGTTCCAAGTGTTTGATAAGTTCGTCGGCCACAAGTCGTTCGAGAACTTTAGAGACCACTGGCAACAACGTGACTGGTCTGTAGTTAGACGCATCAGATCGGTTCCCTCCTTTGTATATCGGAGTGATTAGTCCACATTTCCAGTCATTAGCAACCGTGCTACAACTCAAGGACAGGTTGAAAAGTTCAGAGAGTGGTGAGAATAGAGCATGGGCGCATTGCTTTAGGATGAATGGTGTTATTTAATCAGCACCCGGGGATTTCTTTGTATTTAACCCGCGAAGCTTTACCAGGACACTCTCGGGTTTCACAACGATTTCGTGTATTGTATTCTGCGACCTGAATGCAGGTATGTTGTAGGATACGCGCTCATTAGGGTAGAACACTCTAGAGTAAAATTGAGCGAGTTCGTTAGCGGCTTCGAGAGCTGTGGATGTAGTTCCAGATGTAGTAAGTAAAGCGGAAACACCTGGCTTTACTCTGGCCTTTCTGTTCACGATCTGGAAGAGGAGCTTCGAATTTCGTTCAATTTTATCCATCAGATTCATTTGATACTTTTCTTTATCCTCCTTGACAAGTTTAGTAACTTTGTTCCCCAACAAACGGTAAGATTCCCAAGATTCAGGTGTTGAATGCAGTATGTGGCTTCTCCACGCACAGTTTCTCACCTTTATCCATTTCCGTGTTCGACTCCGGATCACGAATTTGAATCCTTTTTTCAGTTGTTTTGAACCATATTTTGAGTGGAGTTCTATTTTTCGGTTGATTTTCTGAAGTATCGATGACCAGCATTGTTGGAATCAGTGCTAATCGGTGCCCAGTCGGTGACTTCTTGAAGAGACATTGATAATGCAACCGTATCGATTTTTTTTATCAACTTCTGAGCATCACTTGCTCTTATCGCTTCAGATATATAGTCGAAAACAATGACTACATGATCACTCTTTCCAAGAGGTGCTTCATAACGGATATCCTCGATGACATTTTCCTCGCTCGTCAGAACAAGATCGAGAATGGACGGTGTGTTTGTGCCTCTGAAGCGAGTGGTGCTTGAGATGTGGTTGAATAAAGGAAGTTCGTTGAACATTTTGTAGAATAGATGATCAAGAGAGTTCACCGGTGGAATCTCGCTTTTTAGTAAATTCGGGAGATTAAAGTCACCCATGATCAGGACGTTGTTTTGATCATGGGTCGGATGGTAAAAATATCAAAATATTGTTAGATTATTGTCAAACATAAAAAAACATACTTTTCCATGTCGATATCTAGTGATTTCTTGAAAACTTCAACAGTTCCAGATTGTACCACACGAGTAGGTAAACTGTTCCACAGTTGCACATTGCGAACGGAAAATGCATATTTGCGGCAGTTCACCCTGCTATGCTGTTGGTAAAGTTTCGATGGGTGACCTCGCAGATGTGTATTATGGGAAAGATGAAACAAATGACCGCAATGATGATTCGTTTGATTAAGCACTGTCCAAATGAATATTAGTGCTTCTCGTTTCCGTCTGTATTGAGCCGAATACAAATTCAATAATTTAAGTCCCGTTTCGTATGGATAATTTGACAGTCCCAGGACGAGTTTTGTCGCTTTGCGCTGTGAAGTTTCTAATGGCAGAATATCTTTTTTCAACCAAGGATCCCATACCGGTATAGCATATTCAACATGAGGACGGATGTACGTTGAAATCAATTTGCAGGTAATATTGGGGTCGCACGAAAATAGTGAGCTAGCCTGCACACTAAGAGGATCTTGTCCTCGGCTCGACTAAGATTTCTCTGGAAATCTCTATCCTCAGAAATTATCTTTACTGCCCTAACCGAACCATTTCAGTGGCTGCGTTCACCTCTGGGTTAACTCCCATTCACTGTTTCCTCTTATAATGATTACAAGACACTTATTTTACATTGTCTTACTCTTAACTATTCTATTTCTCGCTATAAAAGGAAATGGATTACCTCCAAAAGCTCGGACCCCAGACTAAAACACCTATTTGTTGGATTTCACTTTTAATCTACTGTATATTGCAAAAATCGGTTTAATTATAGGTGGAACCACGATGCTTTTAAAATTGTCTTAAATTAAAGCGGACTAGTGGGTTTCCTATTGTTCGACTGAAAATTCTCATCAACACATGTCGGATGGTGTCGTCTGCACACAGACAGACAAACCAAAACCGAGGCCTGTCTGTACCAATCATCATCGTTCTTTGATAGCATAATCAATACGCCATCACGTGTACAGCAATGTGATTGGTAAATTAGACAAATTAAAACTAGCTGATTTTTGAATGATACGCTACAATAGCGCGAAGATGGCGGAAGTAAAACAAGCTTTGTCCCAATTTACGAGCAAATTGTACGACCAGATTTCTGCTGAACAAGGAGGTTGGTCTAACATTGAATATTAATGTCGATTGTAAATATTGCAGGCAACTTACAAAATGTACTTTTGTCACCCGTGAGTATCTACACAGCGTGCCTAATGGCCTTGGCCGGTGCTGATGGTGTCACGAAAACCGAAATGTTAAATGCGTTGTGCATATCGAAAGAAGGAACCTCTGAAGCGCTGCATCAAACTTTCGGGTCAAATCTGATGGAGTATTTCAAGCCGACTGCAGGGGTTGATGTCTCCATCGCAAACAGGATGTTCCTACTAAAAGAGGCCAAGATTGTCGAAGCTTACGAGCAAACGCTGGCAAAATATTATGACGCGTCTGCCGAAAAATTAAATGCTCTTAAAGATTTGGAAGCGATGCGTCAGCATATGAACCAGTGGGTTGAGAAGCAGACCAAAGAAAAAATCAAGGATCTCTTGCCACAGGGGGCGCTCAGTAATGATACAACTTTGGTACTGATGAACGCCCTCTATTTTAAAGGTGGGTGTTAATTCAAATACATTTGTTTCAAGGATTCTGGAAAGAGGAATTCAATAAAATGCATACACATGAAGAAGACTTTCATTGTTTGGATGGTTCGAAAATGAAAGTTCCCATGATGTTTAAGGAAGAGAAGTACCCATTTGTGGAGCTTCAGGAATTTGATGCATTGGCATTGAAACTGCCTTTTCGTGGAACAAAGTAAGAAAATCGCCTTTATTATTAATGCTCAATTTAGTTGGGAAATGCTTATCGTGCTTCCGAATCAACAAGCAGGGCTACCGAATTTGGTCACAGAACTCAGGAAAGAGGGGAAACTGGCGGCCATTTTAAACTCCAATTTCATCGAGGAAAAGGTGATGCTGAATCTTCCAAAATTTAAATTGGATGTCAAAGATCCAATCAATTTGAAGAGCCACCTATCCGCATGTGGGATGAAGTCTCTCTTCTCTGACAGTGCTGATCTCACCAAGATGTGCACCGACCCGAGGCTGTACATCCAATCAGCGTATCACAAGGCAGTCCTTGAGGTATGTCGAACATATGTTTACGAAGCGTAAAAAAACATGACACGGATAACATAACCAAGTACTGTCCTTTTTCCAGGTTGACGAATCTGGTGCAACCGCAGCTGCTGCCACTGGAATGGTGGCAGTAGCAATGTGTTTCATTCCCAAACCAGAGTTCCGTGTCAATAAACCATTCTTTGTGGCTATTGTCTGTGACAAAACCGTGCCCGTATTCATTGGTCACGTTGTCAAACCTGAATTGCTGTGAACTTCTTCATCTTCACGAAACATTGGCTGTGAATCTTTCTTTACAGAAAAGTACATTTTACTTTATGACTGTTTGAAACAGCGTACGCACGCGTATCATTGTTGAATGCTTTTAATAAACCCGTTAATCATATCATGATATTGGCTACTATTTCCTTCTGAATGCTGTACATAATTGGGGCTTTTTTGGGAGATACTTCTTTACGTTGATAAGGTGGACAGTCCAAGCTTCGGTGCCTTTTTACTATCATTTTTATCTTTATGATCAGCTTGCCCCAGACATGGTGTGCAGTTTGTAACATCGTCGGCTGACAGACCACTTGTCCAGTCTGTGGGAGCTCTGAGAACTACATAAATTCCGCGGTTGTTCGTAAGAACTCTTGGGAACTAGTTCCGTGTATAAACAAAATAACTCTTGCTAATGCCGAACATACGAGTCAAACCGAAGGCATGGTTTACCTACCCATTCGCTACAAGAAATCAGTTTATCCACAATTCAAATTTTCAGTCATGCCTAATCTGTGTGCAGATGTACTGTTTGGACATGACTTTTTGAAAATGCACGAAAAGGTCGAGATCCCGTTCGGAGGCCCCAAACCTTCGCTCTCTATATGTGGACTTATGGCAGCCAAAGTCACACCTCCGTCTCTCTTCAAAAACTTATCTGCTGACTGCAAGCCTATAGCCACTAAATCCAGACGCCACTCTTTTGTCGATGAGCGTTTCATCAGATCGGAGATTGAACAATTGTTGAAAGAAGGTATAATTGAGCCATCATCTTCACCCTGGCGGGCTCAGGTTTTAATTACTACCAGCGAACGTCACAAAAAGCGGTTAGTTATTGATTATAGCCAGACAATTAACAGGTTCACGCAACTTGATGCTTACCCTTTGCCAAGGATCGATCAACTAGTTGAAAATGTCGCTGTTTACAATGTTTTCAGTACTCTAGATCTGCGGAGCGCATATCACCAAATACCACTACGTGACGGGGATAAACCATTCACCGCATTCGAAGCTACCGGGAAACTCTACCAATTCCGTCGAATTCCATTTGGTGAGACCAACGAAGTCGCGTGTTTCCATGCACGCTATTCCTTGTACGATGCATGATTTGTCATCACCTAATAGCTTTGTCGTCGCAGGTGTGCGCCATGTTTACTGACCGATAGTCCTGTGTGCATTAGGAGTTGCGTACGTTAATTAGTACCCACATCAGTACCGTACGCAGGATTGTGGATGTCAGCCACATCTACCTTAATCACTGCATTCACATCAGCCTTTGCTATTTTAGTGAACAGGAAGTCAACGTGTTTCGCACAGAACGTTTATTACACGTATTATTAATCACACAACTGGTTATTCATATAAGAACCGTTTGCACACATCGCGTGACATTTGCACCTGCTTCGGATTATCGGCCGACTTCTGATCCATTATTCATAAATTATGCAAAATTCTCAGGTTATCAATTCCTGGGTGGCAGGTGGCCAACATCCGGGCTTTTATCCCTTCTTTTCGGGTCATCTAGGCCATTCCATTCATTTCCTGATCTTGTCGCACCAGGAGGAGGCTCGACTGACCTTGACGGGCTGATAATGTGCACCGACTATTGTGGCCTCCGTTCCCTTCACAATCTCAACCACCGCGTGAAGTCTTTCTCTATATGGTTTCACACCCCGCCTCATCACCTCCACGTTATAAAGATTCACATTGTGGCACGTGCCTACTACGTGCTCAGCTAGGGAAGTATCCTGTAACAACGATTGATACTCACTGGAATTTACGGGTTGCTTTCCTATTTGTTTTCTATGTTCGTTGATCCTAGAGCAAAGCTCTCTAGACATTTGTTAAATGTAAACACCGGGGCAACCCTTACATTTGATTTAATATATACAGTTCGTCGCAAATCCTTGAGGGTCACTAATAGGGACCGGATAGTTCTACTTCCCTAATACGTTGCTCCTATACCTGCGTTATTCAAAATTCTACTTATTCCTTCGAATGTGCTCTTGACATACGGTAGGAAGACCGTTTTGTGTGTTCGGTTGCAGATGTTTGACTCGGCTGATTTGAATTTTAATTCAACATGCAAGTCGGCGACTAACATTTCGATGAGTTCGCTTTTTATCGTCAGTATCGCTACAGAAGTGCATTGCCTAACACAGCGTGTGTTCGCGTTAATCGAATTCCATTTATGGTCAAGGTCAGTTGACACTGACTCAAATGTGAATAATTGTGATGTTTTAGCAAATATTGAGAACCGGGTATTACTATTGAAAGTAAGCACAACTCTAGGGATCCCAGTTTAAGTTTGTAAATGTATTGCTTTCGAATTTATTAAATCTTGTTGCTTGAAGGATTTTCATTTATATTTTAAAAAAGCGCGTGGATTTTGTCGAAGGACTGAATTGAAGAATATAAGATAACTAACGTGAACATATATTTATCGCATGCATTCCAATATGTCTTTGACAACCCATAAACCTTAAGGACTTTGATGAATTATAATCGTATAACCTAAATAAAAATTATTCCAAGTTTGTTAACACGGTATTGATCGAGCTATTATGTATGATGTAGGTATGAAAGCACAAGCCTGATCCAGGTAAAGTGCCGCACAGTCAGAGACTGCACGTGGGCTAAGATATTGTCAGGTTGCCCAGGCCTCGAGCTATTAGATGATCCCTCAGCCAGAACAACGAAACCCATCTGTTATGCCATTCGGAAAAGTGTTTACTTTGGATTGTACCACCATATGGGGACCATGACTATCGTGGAACCTTGATTCTGAGCGAACGTAAGCTATTAGTGACACAGGCTGTGTATTCTAATGTATGCATGTGCGAACTTTAATTCTATTATCCCCAAGGCTCGCGAATGATGGGCATTCTGTCTCTCCCTAACCATTGCACAGACCACGCATTCGCTCACGGTGAATGCATGATACAATTGTGTGCAAATACAGATTTTTTCGTACCCACACGTTCTCCGCATTCACAGCTGCATTTTGTGTGTTTCGACCATTTTCGTTGATTCGTGATTATTAATCCAACAGTCGTTTTCAAGTCAATGCTTTGTCTACATATTTCTGTCCACAGCATTTCTGTGCTGTGCAGCTAACACTGTGCTAAATTGATTGACCAACGGTAGGGAGCTTCATACTGAAACACGCTGGAGTTTCACTACAATTTCTATTTACTTTCTCATATCTGTCTAGGCCTGGGAAACCTGCCAGTATCGTAGCCCACGTACAGTCTCTGACTGTACGGCACTTTGCCTGGATCAGGCTTGTACTTTCATACTATACAATACCTACACTTATGTATGATAGATCAAAGGGCGACTCTAGTGAATACACCCTTGAGTAAAATCATCGTGGAACATTCACTCAGCCGTTATTAAAGTGAAACGGTTGTTGCAAATCTAGTATTTGAAATTACATAGCGTTGGCGAGAGTTGGAACAGATGTGCTGAAATTAAGGATAGGAATGGAGTTCTCGCCGTATTTAAGTCGAAACTCTAGTGAAAAATGTTTTCGTTGTCAAGAAAATAATATTTGTTGGTATTCGGGGTAACGGTTCATTTCTGAGAGAAAAATCGTCAGCTAAAGGGTGATAGTCACAACACGGAACGTGATTAAGTACCAATCGATACACAAGAATAATGACTGAAAAGCCTGCAAAAAATTATTAGTGTCAAGTCACTCGGGCCAGGGCAAACACACTTGGCTCATTCACCGAGCAAAACGTGCATTCCCGTTAATACAAAAGAACGCGGTCACTGTTTGACCAAGAGTGATAGTCATGACCTCTGTTTGAACTTACCGGGGTCAGTAAGTCACGTAAAACAAGAACCAGTTGTCGATTTACCATACGGTTTACTGCCAAGTCGAAAAACTTCTACACCATAACAGAGCATCTTGACGTGAGATCGGATTAATTTCCAACTTTCATAGTTTTCATCCGATCGGTTTGAGTTACGGATTTCTATCTGAAAGTTTGCTACGACGGATCTAATCATACAAGAATTTTCCATCTACGACGTGTCGATCTTTGTGTGCGTCACCCGTGGATTTGCTACATTTCGTTCGTTTATTTGAAACGCATTTGTGTTTGTGCTGTTAGATCAACCTATCGGTGTTTACTACTACGGGAGCTACTCAACGTGAAATCAATGTCACACCAATATTCCCAACGGAGGCTAACAACTTCGCGGCTAAATTGGGTGACGAAATATTCGTACAACTCGTCACTCTCCGTCAACACAGTACCACACAAACCAACCACTGCCGTATCGATTTTTGTGCTCTGATTTGTACATTTGGTTGGCCCCGTTAACATGAAACGATCTGATGTTCGCGAACCTTGCGTCGTCTGCATGAGAGTCGCCAGTGGTAAGGTCAAATCTGTTACGTGTCGCAACTGTTCCTACACGTGTCACGCAAAAGGTGAAAATTTGTTGAGGCGATATCGATCCTAAATGATGAAAACATAACTGGTGTATGCTACGTGCGTAAAAAATGTTCAAACGACATCAAACGCAGATTTAGCTGCTCGAACAAATGTTAAGCAAAGCGATCTGGATGATCGAATGCTGAGTTTAGAGCTCCTCATAGAAACGTTTGAGGCATCGGTAGAGACTCTGGTCATCGTTCAGAATTCTCAGTTTGGTCTTATAGGTTTCGATTAATCGGAAACCACTGACGGTAATGGCAGTCAGATAAAAGATGCATCTTCGAAGATCATTCGACAAGAAGGTTCAGCTGTTTCAATTGTGCCGGAGAGTCTTGAAGAGTATTTTTCATCAAGACAACACATTTAAAATCGCGAGCCAAAGTCACCTGCTAATTTCTAAGGTTCAGCGAAAAAGCTCAGGTTTAAAACTAAAAGTCACGGTGCAACATACTCGTAAAGTTGACACGCTAGGTATTCGATCTAACGCAGTTGAAACGCCCCGCAATCAGCGAAAGTGACAGACACACAGTGTACATTCGCTCCATAGACTAAGCGTCATTTGCATCAACGTAAAGGAAACGAGTGCCACCTTACTATGGGACAGGCTAAAGCAGGCTACAGAAGAATGGAGAAGGTTGTGCAGCAACATGGACTTGCAGCCAGTTGAACAACTATCATTGATACGACCGAATCCTAAACCCACTTCATCATATCTGGGTCAGACAAGACTGCATAAAATCACGGTCAACTCTGAAAGGGATCTAGAAAACATCTTACCATACGCTTTTTTCCTGCGTAGGGAGCGTTCAGAGACCACTGCAAGGATCTTTGCTAATGTGCACAGGTATTGAAGGGCCCGAAACGCCCAGCAGCAAGCCCAAACGAAGCAGAGGGATGATCGAAGTTTAATCCTGCTGATAAAGCAACCGATAAAGCAGTGCAGCACAAACACGATCAGCTACAATGAATATTCATCAGTGATGTACTTGGCTTACATGATGTAGCTATGACGGACACGTTCCGCATTCCCAATTCTACGAATTATAAGGGCATCGGTCCTAAGCCACTTAAAATAACGTTCTTGCGTAAAGATATGTTGAACACAGTCAAAACTCGTTGGGAAATGGCCGCAGGCTAATACCATGAGAAATTAGACTAAGCGCATTGAAACTTCATATTGGACAGATAGACGCACCACAAATTCCAGTAGAAACACCACCAAGTCAATCAGTAGTTGACGTATCAGGAACAAATGTAGCCGACACTATAGATCACTGTATTTTAACAGTAAAACCTCAAATCGATCAGCACCCTTGCAAGCAAAAGACCTTCAAATGCCAACCACGGAGTAGTCAGCCTAACAGATATTCTGCGATTCGCTAGCCTCCTTTCCCACACACCATCCTTGTTGATAAAAAACTACGAAATGCATCTACACGAAGGTACAATGTCTCGGAAACAAAATCGGTGAACTGCGTGCAGTTTTTCTGAAATGTTCTTCGGAATTCCCTACCCAAACATGTGGTGGACTCTCCTTGCTTGGCGGCTTTTAAAGCGAAATTGGACTCACATATGCAAAAGAATAACATTCGTGAGCCTTACGTTTGATATTCACTATTGCTTTTATACTATTGTATTTTTCCTGTTTTTATTCATACCGTAATCCTGTGGTGTTGTGAAGTAATAACTTTTTCAACCATAAATCCTTGAAAAAAAGACATCATCGCCGTAACGGAAACGTGGCTGCAGACTCAGCAAACAAATAGTGAACTAGAATTACCAGGAATGTCATTTATTCGTCATGAACGTGAAACCAGAGGAGGAGGAGGAGTAGCTTTGTATTATAGCCAAAACCTTCTTCGCCGTGAGATTACAGATATATTGGCATCGTATTACTGGATACACTCTGGTGCTCAGTCCGATTAGCTAACGGCGAAGACTGTGTTTTAGAAGTAGTATATCGCCCACCGTCTTCATAGGAAACTTGCAATCTGGCCCTACTGGATAAAATACGCATGGTTACTTCCAGATACACTTGTGGATTTTTGATTATGGGTGACTTCAATTTACCGAATCTGCAGAGCAGTACCATTTACCCAGAACACTCCCTCGAACGCGCATTTAGTGTGTTGTTTGACGATATTCCTCTTTATAACCACATTGCCTGTAATACCCGATAACGCGGAACCGATGTACCTTCACTCCTAGATCTCGTTCTGACAAGCAATGAACACGACGTTGATAACGTTGCATACAAAAGTCCACTGGGATTAGTTTGACTATCGGTTTAAAGCTGTAAGAACAAGTGATGTCCGTAAAAGAGTTAGGTGGATCAACACTATGGCGTTGAGTGATGTTCTGAAAAACACGTTTAACTGCCAACCGAAAACCATCAGCGTACGTGAGTTTTGGACATGGCTGATATCTAATCTCAAAAGTTCAATAGAATTGAGCCCCCAATTTGTCCTCAGGACAAATTTAATTAATTTAGGAAGCCGAACTCGTAAGTGGGACGAAACATTGCTTGGCGAAACCATCGCAAAACCCATCATCAGAGACCTGGTAAACATTCCGTTTACGGCGGTAAAAGAAAACAAATTTCTCATCCAACACAAGTTGTACTTCCAAGAAGAGATATAACGCATGATGGAGCTCAACCCCAAAACACTTTATCGTATGGGTAACAATCAAGCTAAGATGAAACCTGGAGTTGCGTCTGTGAACACGTCATCAAACTGTTGAAGCATTGGTCACACATTTTATTCACCTTTCATTCAGCCCGAGAGAACATGCAATTTATATCTCAAATGAAACCATTTCAATCACGATTGCAATGAGTGAAATAAATATAACGTCGAAACGTGTCTTTCAAGCTTTATTTAATCTTAAAACCAAAAATTACCTACCATCTGAAGTGATACATTGCTCACATTTCCCGCACACACCATCAACACATTACTTTGATGGTGTGTCAGTACATTGAGCGCTTGACCATTAATCACTTCGTGATTCTGTGTTCGAACCTCATGGTTCATTGTATGAACCATATCTAAGAGATGCTTCAAAGTTTACCATTGTTTACTTACCATCCAGTTATTTTCCCTTCCAGAGAGAAATTAGATCAGCCCCACATACGCTTGAAGAACCACAGTGATTGAGAACCTAAGAGTTGCTCGAATCATTATTTTATTACCATCTCGTTTATGGTTCAGGATGATTGAGGATGTCAAAATCAAAGCTGAAAGGCAAAAGATAATTAAAAATTCTATTTCGGCGCACAAACCGTGTTGGATGATGTTGTCAACAGTGGATATGAACTGAAATTCCATTCAAGCATTGTCACGTGAATAATAATAAAAATCGATCTTGTGCCATCCAAGCCAAAACGATAACACAAATGTGAATGTGACAGGAGACAAAAATTGGGTGGATGTATAAGCAAATGAAACATTTCACACACAAATGATAATCGATACAAAATTTCACTGTAGCACTGTAGCCAGTAGAAAACGAAATGTAAATTATAAATTGATCTCAATTTCGAGCCGTTAAATCAATAGTAAGACGCACACGGATCAAATCAATGTTTGCCTCCTTGCAGTCGCGGTTGTCTAAACGAGGATGTACATCATAATCGCATGAATTTTCGTGTTCTACTGCTTTTTGAATGGCTAAACAGTCCGATTCGGGATTAACAATTTCTCCCTCAGCGCTTGCAAAGATGGTCAGAACTCGTTTGTAGGGTGTCAGTTGAACGCCGGCGGCGTGATCTGCGTTCAGCAGCGAAGAGCTGTATCTGCTCCTCCCCAGCTTGCAGGCGACGCTTTGCACATTGCCTCCAATGTGAGCGGTCAAGAGCAAGTTCTTCCCAACTCGCGGGGTTAATGTTATTGTCAATGAAAAGTGTACATTGAGTGAATTAATGTGGATTCAATCTACTGCACGACGAGCAAACACTCCGTCAGCAAGACTCTACTTAATTTGATGGTCCAAAGTTTTATTTTACACACTCAATTTCCCTACTACCGTTAAAAGTCAGCAAACTTCAAAAAGGACCCTATTCCTATCGCCTATTCGTATGGGCTAAATCATATGGCAAATTCAATTCCATTCAATTTAATGGTCTAAAAAGCATATAACTTTAGAAAAAACCGCAGAATAATATCGGAATTACGAATGACATAAGTCGTAAAAACGGGATTTGTTTGCTTACTGAGCAGTTCAGGAATTAGGTAAAAATCCACAGGGCAGAAACTGTTTTCGATCGGTTTGATGGAACATGTTAATCCATGGGGTCAAGATGTATAGTTTACTTCGATGCACGGTTTCAAAGTTCAAAGCTTTTATGGCGTAGAATATATAGGTTCAATGCGACGATGGGTGGGTCGGCCTGAATTTGTTCAAGTTCGATTTTGATATATCCAAGTTGGGTGAATGAGCAACATTAGAGGGTAGGGAGTTCCGGGGAAAACATAAACATACATAATAGTTCAGTCTCGAGTCGGAAATAAGTACTGTGTATTCATGAATCCGGCTGGTTGGAGGTGGTAGTCGTGTGAATAGTTTATTCAGGGGATGGTTGGGGTATGCAATATATCGAACTTTGGAATCAAATCAACTCTAAGACGGCGGTAGCGAGAGTCGAAGAGATTGAGATTTGTAATACGATTGTTTGTGCTTCAAACCACGTACGAGCTTGGTCGTTCGATGATATATTCTCTGCAAGACGCTGGTGTTCTTCTGTAGCCAGGGTGACCAAGCTTGAAGCGCATACTCCGTGGTTGGCATCAAGTACGTATTAATTATTCGATGAACAGTTTGCTACGTGAAACTGTCGAACATGCGTCTTACCAGAAGCAGTACCGTATTTTTCGGACTATAAGGCGCACATAAAAACAATAATTTTTACGAAAAATCGGCAGTGAGCCTTACATTCCGGTGCGCCTTATGTATGAATAGTGTATGTTCACACTGTGAACATTCTTTTGACGTATTTTCATAAACAGCTGTGGCATTATGTGACGGTTTCAAAGTGCTGCTCACCCACATATCCAAGTCCTTCTCCTTGTCAATGCTTTCAAGAATATGGGAATCAAGGGTGTAAGAGAACTCGAAATGTCTTCCAACGGTCAATACCTTGCATTTTCTGAAATTGAAATTTATTTCATTTCTAACTGACCAGTCCTGTAAGGCATCGAGGTCCAGCTGAAGCTGTCTGCAATCTTCAGTTGTGTGTACTTGTTTTCACAGCTTGATGTCATCCGCAAATAACAAGATTTTGCTGCGAACAATTTTAGGTAAGTCGTTTACATAGATCAGGAAAAGAATTGGTCCAAGCACTGATCCCTTCGGCACCCCACTCGTTTCTGCAATAGGTCGTGACAAAGCACCATTAACCCTTACTCGAATGACACGTTCGCGGAGATAATCCTCAAACCAGGTTTGTAATGAAACCTTGATTCCACATAGCTCCATCTTTTGTATAACAGACTGTGGTTGACACGATCGAATGCTTTTGAAATATCAAGATAACAAGCGTGTATGTTGAGACCTTTGTCTACAGCTTGTGTCCAGTCATTGAGGGCAAGCAGATGGTTTGAAAGGCAAGAGTGTCTTTTTCTGAAGCCGTGTTGTTCGACTGCGAGCGAGAAATTGACTTTCAGATGTTTTGTGACTCTGTTTGCTACGAGGCGATCCATCACTTTAACCGGTAGTGTTACTGGACGATAGTTGGATACTTCGGAACGGTTTCCTCCTTTGTAGATAGGGGTAATGATGCCACTCTTCCAATCACAGGGAACGAAACTTTGGGTTAAAGAGAGGTTAAACAAGTAGGTGAAGGGCGTACACAAACCATAATCACAGAATTTGTTCATGTCGGAGATGAAGGTAAGCTCAGGTCTTGAGAAACATGGTAGCATGATGTGTACTAATGAAAGAACGATGTTAAATTTTAGCTATCATACTGTTGCGGCATCCTTCGATCGCTGTCGACCAAGGATACACATCACAAGTACGTGCAGATTTCATGCTCCGCAGCTTGTTGTTGTTGTTGACCTCCTTCGGTCAATGTCGACCATGGATGTACATCATTTTTGAATGACTAACCATCCCGATACGGGAGGAACAATCTCGCCCGCAGCGCTTGCAACGATAGTCAGAACTCGGTTGTAGGTTGCCCGTTGCACGCCTGCACGGTGATCTGCGTTCAGCAGCCAAGAGCTGGATCTGCTCCGCTCTAGCTTGCAGACGACGATTTAAACAATACCTCAAATGTGATCGGTCAAGAGCAAGTTCTTTCCAACTCGCGGGGTCAATGCCAAGAACTTTCATATCTCTTATACAAACGTCATTATACCGCAAGTGCGGTCTGCCCAATGGAAAATATACTAAGCCAACATCCCCACCACACCAGGGATAGAACGGTTACTGTCTCCCTCTGATTGTGGGTAACAGCTAGAAACCGTTTGTCGTATGTCCGTGGCGTGTGAGCTACATTATAATTTGATCGTTACTGACAATCGTTTAGAAAATAACTGCGACAAACAAACACCCTCAGGGAATAATAATGTACTTGTGCTGTACATCTGTCCGCCAGAAGAATGACTTTTCTAATCGGCTCATCACTGCTAACGAGCTGTATACGAGAATTCATCTTAGTCTCAATTACCTATAAATTTTCCCGAACACTAATAACCCTCATGGAATCATGTATGTGAACGTTTTAACAGTTTCAGTATTTGGATAACAAATTAGTACCGTTTTCCGTGATTTAAAACACACCAGATCACGTGATGATCACATGCAAATCAGTATTGCATACTCGCACAAATTTCATGGTGATGATGAATTGGAGAGCGTCCCTTCATTATTCATCCGGTTTACCGCTGGTTATCATTGGTTACGAGCGGGGCCTTTGAATCAGCGGTGAATAGCTTTAGTTCCGCCACTATTTATTTCGTTTGCTAAATATTAATGCCGCCTTTTCATTGAATTCAATGTTACTGAAAGACACTTTTCGAAGCGCGCTGTTTGGAAGAATGACGAGATACCATGGTTTATAAACAGAATTCTTCAACAAGTATGATATCAGGATTTAGAATGAATGGTAAAAGTAAACCTATGAAAAAGTATGATGGCATATTCAAAAAGTTATAAAAGGTTAGACTTGAATGCCACTGTTGCATAGGGTTCGTACAACGAACCACGATGTTCAGACACAGAATCACAAAGTGATTCTTGGTCAAAGCACTCAAGGCGCTTATTGTTGACCGAAGTAATGTGTTGCTCAGATCCTCATCCCTTACACACCACTACTGGTTTCAGGCTGTTTGCCATCGTCAGGTGGAGACAGTAAGATCAGTTTCAGTGAGCCTTGAAACAGTGGTAAAGTGATAAAGAAAGTTATGCTTGTATGCCACTGTTATATAGGGTTCGTACAACGAACCACGATGTTCAGACACTGAAACCGGTAGTGGTGTGTAAGGGATGGCGATGTGAGCAACACATTACTTCTATTCTGATAGTTCAAATCCACTGAACAAAACCCTTGTTGCCAGTAATTCTTTTCTCGCTCTCTACCCGAAGCTAATACCTTATTCTCGATTCAAGAATCAATAAATTCAGAAACTCTTTTGTTCGTTACCTGGCGCAATACATGATTCATCAATCGAAGGATGTTCCATATTTGAAGATGCCCTTGACTATTTGATAACTGATGTTGAGATCTCTTCGTCCTTTTAAAATTTCATTCGCATGTCTGTCTAGTCCTGGGTAACCTGACAGAATTTTGGCCCACGTACAGAATTTATTGTGTTGTACTCTGCCTGGATCAGGCTTGTGTGATTTTATACATTTCACTTTTTCTTAGCTTTGTGGTGAAATTAATTTGACTGCTGAAAATTCGTGCGCACAAATAAAGTGATTTTAATCTTTTATCATGACCGTAAAACTACCGGAAAATCAATCCGTTCGTTATGCCTCTTTCCTGCACTTTAGGTACCTCTGCCACAATTAAATTGATATCACATACGTTAAAGAGAAAACAGAGAAAACCGAAATTCTCACACGTCCCGTAAATTGATTAGAAGCAACCAACCTGTGCGAAATATTCTTCCGCGATTCGATTCGCCCATTCTTTACAAATGTGAAACGGGCGCATGGGGTTGTTCACGTCCGAGCATTTGATTATCATTCGACGAATGATTGTTCGGATTTCTGGCTTGTTCAATCGCTCCGTCGGTGTTTCCGGGGTGTCTTCCGTGCCGGTGAACGAGGAAGTCAACTGCGAGGTGGACGAACTCATCGCGATACCATCAGACTCCACCGAGCTCATACTGCCAACGGAAGACTGTTCATTCTGCAAGGGGTTTAACGGATACCATAAGCCTTCCGGCTGACATTCAAAATGTCTAAACCACGCATGCGTGGACATTTACCGGAGGGATATCAAGGAATCTAAGATGACCTTGAAGACGACCTTGAAGATGCCCTTGAAGATGACCTTCATCAACAACTTTACGAATTATTCACTCCCAACACAATTAATTATCATCTAAAGTTTGATCGGAGAAAATTGATAACTTAAACGGGATTTGAGATGTGAAATACCTTATACGTACAAATAACCTCCATTTAATTAACAAGGATAATGAAGTTGAGAATCGAAGCAGCATAAAGATGGATTGAAAGGACACAAATTAGGATTACTTTGAAGGTCACACAACTCACGTTACACTCCTTGTATGAAGTACAAAGATGGTAAAGACATTCGGATGCTGAGTGCAGATGTCAAAGGCAGCACGCAAACCAACGCTGCATGAGCATATTGCTTAGAAACGATGTGGGAGAGGTTCTCGAATCGAATTTAGATTCATATGAAGCAGTATCGAATATGAGTTATTTTTCGCTTGACGGAAATAAAACTACTGCGGTCAACATCTTTAACACACAAAATCAACAAAGCCTGTTATAGCATAATTTCAGCATGCCAACGAAATTGATGACTGAATTTTGAGAGAATATTCAATGAATAGAGGAACAAGCGAATCGTTTAATGAATGAATATGAAATGACTGTAAAGGCGTATACCTTAATTGTACGGGATCAGCAACCTCTAATTGCCCATTAATAACGATTCTGGGTATTATTTAGAAGCCTCCAGCAAAGCAGACTTGAAATTGTTCTCCTAGGTGTTGAGTATCCACACAACGAGATGGGTAGATTCCATATCCTTTGGTTTTATACCGTCATAAATGGATTCTTCGTACCATCTAAATCTGACGACTTCAATTGTAATTCCCACTTACAACCGCATGGCTAGAAATCAAACATACCTCGATTTTGATGTACAACAGACCTCATTGGCAATCGATTGGCATATATTAGGGGCCGATTGTGTATTCATAACTCATAATTCACTTGTATTAGATTGATGGGGGTACACACTAGTAGAAAAATCGACGGTTGAACCTGGTCATTTCCACGGGACGTGACATACTGTAAGCGTACTATAGGCTGTTTAGCGGTAAGGTCGAATAAGTGATGGTGGGTTTACTACTACTTAATCAAGTTCCCAGTCCTGACTATCACCCTTGGTCTGACGAAGCTTCTGTGTCAGAACTGAAACGTTACCCAAAAACTGCTCTAACCGATTGCACTCAAATTTTTTAGAAGACCTGATTGGAATTTTCTTTGAATCGGGCCAGCACAGCTTGGCCCGGTACTATTTTACTAACGAAAATTAACAAACACTCAAACTCAGAATTGCGCTGATACGTCGCTCACGATGTACACACACTAGGAACACGGAACGCACTCGAATTTGCCGCGTCAACGGTTGGGTCACGTTGTTGAGGAATACCAAGCCTGCTTAGTTAATTTAGGGGTACCGACTACGTGCAAGCCCAAACATACCCTTCATACTTTGAGAATCAATTTTGAATAGCGGAAAGATAGGGGCAAATATGAATGTTGTTTACACGAGGTGCAATTTTATCCCACTTACCGCGATAAATTTTGAAATATATTCACTCCAGGTGTGTTGCCTGTCAATTCAAAAGCCAAGGCCACATGGTGATTTTCGAGTACAGCTCTGAAATTGGCAAATTATACGATCCCACAATGAGTGCTCAACAAAAACATTGAGCCCATGAATAGAAAAAGTAAACGCAGATAGTGTTACAATAATGTTCGAGGATAAACTTTGTATGCGAGTTCGAGGATAAATCCTAATTTGAAATTTGAAATTTAGCTTTTATGTGGGGACTAATGTAAGTCCCACAGTCGGTGCAATGTAGCACCGGTACCTGTTTGGAATATTTTCGCAACATTCCAATAACAGCATGATTGCAGTTTTTTCTTTAAAGTCTGATTTTTATTAATAAGTTGTATATGACCTTCGAAAAGCTGGACGGAAGCACACGACCGGTTTCGCGGTTATTGCAAATAAGGATTTATCCTCGAATACGCAAATAAATGGGTTTAGCAAAATGTCAGAACGGCGTTTGAATGTTAGGTCACGGATACGCATACCTAATGAGCGGCAATAACCGCGAAACCGATCGTGTGCTTCCGTCCTGCTTTTCGAACGCCATATACTATGTTATTAATAAAAATCTGCTTTTAAACAAAACATTTGTATTTTTGTCCAAATAATTCAAGTGCCTGGTGATTCATAGCAAAGCTTCAGACGGACCAATGAGATGAATAGATATTCATATACTGTGGTATTTTGAAAAGTTTATGGAATTATCTCGGATTTGCTAATGACACATACTATGTTTATTCTCCCATGTGATTACAATGTAAACCTTCATCTGTAAGCTGAAGAGCACATACTGTCACAGGACCCAATGGTAGATCCCGTCGTCATTATGTGTCTGTTGCTGATAAATCAAGCATTGCGGATTACTGTGAGTGCTGAGGGAGAGATTGATTACCGCTAATCGAACTGTTTAAATGTTTGTATGAACTCGTTACGCGATCGTGATGTACACCTAGGGTCAAAATCGACCGAAGCAGGTCAACAACAACAACAACAATAAATTTAATCTCACGTTGAAAGGTAAAAAAGTGATTTGATGGTTAATAAATTAATACGAAGAATACAAAGTTTTACTTGAATGCCATTGTTACATAGGGTTCGTACAACGAACCACGATGTTCAAACACAGATTCGCAGTCAAGCAGTCAAGGCGCTTATTGTTGACCGAAGTAATGTGTTGCTCACATCCCCCGGCACATACACACCACTATCGTTTTCTGGCCGTCATCAGGTGGAGACAGTAAGATTAGGTTCAGTGAGCCTTGAAACAGTGGAAAATTGGTAAACAAAGTTATATTTGAATGCCACTGTTGCATAGGGTTCGTACAACGAACCATGGTGTTCAAATACAGAATCACATAGTGATTCCCGGTCAAGCACTCTATGCGCTTATGGATGACCAAAGTAATGTGTTGCTCACATCCCCCGCACCTAGTACTAAGTATGATTGAAACGCAAGAATGTCTATTTATGAGTACGAGATCGATTAAGAGATTTTCAACTAAGGAAAACACACTGTCGTATTGAATTAGTTTAGGTTTGAGTTATTGTTCCATCGCGCAAACGGCGAGGCATGATTCAGTACTGAATTATTAAGTGATTTATTTATTTATGGAGTACAAATCAGACCAAATTGACACCGCCATAGACTTGATGAGCAGTGTTTCAGTGATGGATATCATACGCGTAATGAACGTGTTGTTCAATTGACCTATTCTACTGTTTGGGTATTCGTAGGTGAGTAGGTGAGTAGCGTTCGAAAAGCTGACATCAGAGATGAATCGGAAGCTATCAATTAGTAGGAAGAACATTTGCTATCCTCTAAGCGTTTTGGGTTATGCATTACACGTTGAAACAGAAAAACGCGCTTCCATCTCGATTGACCTAACATACACTTGTATACGGGTATTGGATCAACAGCACAATGCCCAAAATACGCAAATCGGTATATAAATGATGGTACGGCTTTCTCAATCACCGAGGCGGAACCCAAAGTAGGCAGCACCTAAACGGAGATTTAGAAGATCAATCAAAAATGTGACGCAACCGATCGTGATGACATTGAATCAGTTTAAAAGAATCACACAGATGAAATCCGGTTTGCGTATTCTTGAACCATGTGTTCCCACTGCGATTAGGTCAAATTATTTCAAACGAAATTTACCAGTTTCGCAATGTTTAGTTCTTTACCATACAAACCCCACACAATGTAATGAATAAGCCTACAACCAAAAAAGGAGAACAACATAATGGAAACTTACAAATCGTTATATAATATTGCGAGTTGATTGTCGCTGTTCACGAGAAACGGATTGGTTCGACCAGGATGGTCAAGGTCATGAATCACGGCAGCCAATAGGGAAGCAGCTTCTTCAAGGTTGTCGAAAATGTTCTACAAAAGACAGTTGCAGAAGGTTATTAAAGCAAAAATGGCATCACAATTAGTTTTACTGTGTACACAAATTGAAATGATCTCAAAAGTATTTTCAGTTTTGAAATAGAGAGGGGATATTTCGAGATGATAATTGGAAGATTATATTATACTGGTTGGCTACTTGTGACAACGTATTTCATTAAATGTTTCAGCCGATAGCCGTAAGATGTAATCTTTCACTTATGAGTATCCCATGACTTAGAATGCTTTTACGAGGGACGATCTGTGTGTCAATTGTGGAATTTATTCTGTCTGCGATAGTTATTCAAAGTACTTACGGGTTTGTTGGCACTACGCTTGATTATAGGAAGCAATATAGATTGCTTTTTAGACACGGTATCTGAGCTTGTGATGCCACTTTCAATCACTGAGAGCAACCTTCTAAGGAAATAATGTCCCGTGTTGTTCCGCAGATACTAAATTTTGAAGTTCAAACGTTAATCTTCTTCGTCCTTGGTGCATAAGATCTTTGGGTATCACAGAAAAAAATGTAACTAGTCGGTACGTTTGGGTCTGAAGAACCACTATCTATGTAGATAGGCGAAATATCTACAGACATTCATTTTATTGGCATTAGATTTTCGATCTAAGAGTGTTTTAAAAATTTACAATAAGGTTCTCACAACTATTGGTCGCAACTATTCAATTTTATAGTGAAATCGGCGTGACTGCTAATATATAATCTCATAACAGACCTCGGTAGCTCTCAGCGGATGCACCATGTCTGATATCGTAAAATGTTTGTCAATGCTATTACTGTCGGATTGAAGGCTGATGCCAATCAAAACGCACAATACTAAAAGCTATATATCAGCATTTTTACAATCCAAATATTTGAAATAAAATGATTTCTGCGAATGTCCTCTAATCCATCATGCAACCGGAATATTACATCAAATTTCACATAGCTATAAATCAGCCTAATGTCATTACCAATGTGTGTCAGTTGCCTTCTTTGCATCGACATTAAGTCAATTCAAACGAGCTATAAGTCTTCATTCGTAGACGCATAAATCCTAATGCGGTAAGCATATTATGATCTGTTGTGGTGTAAAACTGAATCTATGGACGCCCGGATCTTCCATGAAATTTGCCATTTATCATCAAGACCAGCAGGTTGACTTTGGAAAATTCGAATTATTCTGGTTTATGTCTATGAAGTACCGGGAATTGTTCGATGTACATTCCGCCATTTGCGTACTAAAAAAATACGGAGTTGCATACGTAGCTAAGCATACTGTCTGCTATTATAAAAGATCTTGATACGCTTCACAGCTGTTCCTTGAATAACAAGACGCCGTTTAGATTCCATGAATACAGGCTCGTGAATTTTGGAAAACGAGTAGACTTCACATAACATATAAGTTCGCATGTCCTTGAAAATGGCAGTGAAGAAAGTGATTTAGTTTTCGGGGTATGCTCCAGTTTAAAAATCTCAATTCAAACCAACACTGCCTTTTCATAGGCAACATGTGTCCTCAATCTACTCAAACGGGTATTTGGGAAATTTTTGTCCAAGATATTCTCAAGGATATTAAATA